>SJYC01130813.1:0-77075 GCA_006408675.1 Madoqua kirkii | reverse complement strand
TTTTCATGTTTCTGATTTCCTGCTTTAAATTTAAATAATTCTGTAGAAGAAAGTTTACATGCTTAAACTTCTCATGATTAAATGTAGATAATGGAAAATCTCTAGATAGCTAGTATGTGATTCATATTATTTTACAAGGACTTAAATACTGAAAATTATTTTATTCCATCACATCATATGTATATACTTTGAGAACAAAATGCTGTTTGTTTGGCTGCATTTTCCATTGCTGTTTGTTTTGGCAATATTCAGTTAATACTCTGTGAAAACATAATTGCAATCAAAGATATAGATAACTTTGCATCTATTTTCTCACTGAAGACTCACAATATTCCTGTAAGCCATAAATAATTCTTTTTATTATATGTAGATCATAAAGATAAGGCACAGTAAAGTTAAAATACTTTAGTTCAGTCACTCAGTCGTGTCCGACTCTTTGTGACCCCATGGACTGCAGCATGCCAGGCCTCCTTGTCTATCACCAACTCCCGGAATTTACTCAAACTCACGCCCATTGAGTCAGTGATGCCATCCAACCATCTCATCCTCGGTCATCCCCTTCTCCTCTTGCCTTCAATCTGTCCCAGCTTCAGGGTATTTTCAAATGAGTCAGTTCTTCCCATCAGGTAGCCAAACTTGGAGTTTCAGCTTCAGCATCAGTCCTTCCAACGAACACTCAGAACTGATTTTTAGGATGGATTGGTTCAATCTCCTTGCAGACAAAAGGACTCTCAAGAGTCTTTTCCAACACCACAGTTCAAAAGCATCAATTCTTCAGCACTCAGATTTCTTTATAGTCCAACTTTCAAATCCATACATGACTACTGGAAAAATCATAGCCTTGACTAGACAGACCTTTTGTTGGCAAAGTAATGTCTCTGCTTTTTAATATGCTACCTAGGTTGATCATAACTTTACTTTCAAGGAGTAAGCGTGTTTTAATTTCATGGCTGCAGTCACCATCTGCAGTGATTTTGGAGCCCAAGAAAAATAAAGTACTTGACCTGTCTGAAATAGTGTTCAAGTCAGGACTGCCCAGTAGAAATTCGGTGACTCAGAAATGCTATTAATACTATCTGAGCAGGAGGGTGGCATAATCTTAAGGCAAATGAACAGAAGGTTGTTTGGTGACACTTAGACTAAAACGGGGTATCTGAATTTTTATTGACAGTGTTCTTACATTATCATTGTGTCATTTATGTTTTAAATTTTTATATACTTTTAAATGTTACTTTCCATTTACAGTTAAAAATTTTAGCTATAGCCCGTGTTGTACAATCCATCCTTAAGCCTATCTTACACCTAGTAGTTTATGTCCCCCAGGCCCCCCACACCTATATTGCGCCTCCCTCCTTGGTGACCTCTAGCTTGTTCTTATATCTCTGAGTCTGCTTCTGTTCTGTTATATTCACTAGTTTGTTGAAAACCATACAGTATTGAGTACCTCAAAGTGCAAAATACTCTATGTCTTGTCTTATCACTTTACAGAGTTAGAAATCAAGTCTTAATTAGGCTTGCTTAAATGTCATTGCCAAGGTCAAGGAATAATATAAAACATATATTAAAAAAATTAGAACGTAATTGGTTGTAAAATCAAATGCATTGTGGTAAACTGAAACTTGTATTAACCACATGTTTAAATCATCTCTAAAAATGAAAATAATATTATTAGTCAAATTTCAGAGAAGTCTGGACTGTCCCAAAGTGAGTACGTTATGCTCCCGTGTCCCTCTGTATACTCAAATACTTTTATACATCTGTATATTCAAATAACACAGGCACCTAACATGTGAGTGCATAAAGAGACATATCATATATTAATCTAAACTAGCTGTTATCATAGTATGATAGTATTTACTTACTCCTGAAATTCAAAGTCTAAATTTCCTCTTTATAATTAAAATATAGTCAAGGGTAGATTTTAGTCATCGACAATACTAAATATGGCTAATCTCTGCCCAAAATAACTTTTGTATTTAGAAATAGAAATAACTTCATTTTTCCTTCTGCCTCACATCTGTGCTTTGAAATAGTAACAGGAAGACAACCAAAAATAAGGAACAAAGTTTCCATTTACAATAGAATGGTAGATTGTCTTGATCATGAAAATAATTAAACACTCTGCTGCTGTTGCTGCTGCTGCTGCTGCTGCTAAGTTGCTTCAATCGTGTCTGATTCTGTGAGACCCCATAGGTGGCAGCCCACCAGACTCCTCCATCCCTGGGATTCTCCAGGCAAGAACACTGGAGTGGGTTGCCATTTGTTTCTCCAATGCATGAAAGTGAAAAGTGAAAGTGAAGTCACTTCAGTCATGTCTGACTCTGTGTGACCGCATAGATGGCAGCCCACCAGGCTCCTCCTTCCATGGGATTTTCCAGGCAAGAGTACTGGAGTGGGGTGCCATTGCCTTCTCTGAATTAAACATTCTAGACTAAACTAAATCTTTTAAAATTGCTGAACTGATAGTAAAATTAGAGTTCTTCAGAAGCAAAAATCAGAAAAAGCAAAACCATAGAAATAAGAAAGTACTCAAAAGTGAACAATGCTATAGGCCAACAACTATTGGACACAGTTAAAGTAATTCTAAGCATGACATTTATAACCTCAAAAGGTTACACTAGAAATTTTACACTTGTAATAGAAAATAAGGATAATAAAGTAAGAAAGAAGAAAGGAGACAAAAATATAAAGCAAAGTAATAACAGAAAAATACAACAGGGAGAACCAATAAAGACAAAAATTCTCTTTAATGTAGGCAATGATGGGTAGATAGATGGATGATAGATGGTAGTTCAATAGATAAATTGGACCACATGAAAAAAAAACATTTTCATAAAAGGATTCAATTGACTTAGTGAATAGGCAACTATGGAATAGAAGATAATATTTTAAAATCATGTATCTTGTAAGGAGTTAATATCCAGCATATGTAAAGTTACTATCAAGATATTGTTATATATATCTTATATATACATGTATATATTTTGCACATATATATATATGTATATCTTTACATATATTTTTTCATATGTTAATATCCAGCATTGTTTTAGCTCAATATAAACAAAAAGAACAAATAATCCAGTAATCAAATGGGCAAAGAACTTGAACAGACATTTCTCCTAAGAAGATACACAACAGGCAAGGAGCATATAAAGAGATACTTGACATCACTAATCATTAGGGAAATATAAATCAAAATCACAGTGAGTTACTTCACTCTGCATAATAAGCTCTGGGAGCCTGACTCAGGGCTATGCTCGGTGACATCCCAGAAGGGTGGGATGGAACGGGGGAGAGGGGCTCAGGAGGGAGGGCACACGTGTGCTTGTAGCTGATTCACGTTGTTTGGTAGACGCCAATGCAATATTACAAAGCAATGTCTTCAAGTTAAACATAAAATTTAAAAATAAATACAGTGAGATAGCACCTCATACCTATTAAGGTGGCTACTATGAAAGAAAGAAAGGGAAGAAGGAAGCGGGTGGAAGAGAGAGAAAGAAAGAAAGAAAGAAGGGAAAGGAATGAAGGAGGGCAGAAAGAAAGGAGGGAAATAAATACTGACATCAGTGAGGATGTGAAAAATACGGACCTTTGACCTCTGTGCAGTTAGTGGGAATGTGCAGCCAGCAACCACTGTGGAAAGTAATACAGTGGTTTCTTTAAAAACTCAAAATAGAATTACAATGTGATGCAACAATTTTACTTCTAGGTGTACACCCTCCAGGAAGTTGACTTCCCTGGTGGCTCAGACGGTAAAGCGTCTCCTGTCTACAATGCAGGAGACCCGGGTTTGATCCCTGGGTTGGGAAGATCCCCTGGAGAAGGAAGTGGCAATCCACTTCAGGACTATTGCCTGGAAAATCCCGTGGACAGAAGAGCCTGGTAGGCTACAGCCCATAGGGTCACAAAGAGTCGGACACAACTGAGTGACTTCACTTGCACTTTCTATACACCCTCCAAAAAATAATTTGAAAGCTTGATCTCAAAGAAATATCTGTACACTCATGTTCACAGAAGTAATAGCCAAAAGGTTACCACCCAATCCCTACTTGTTTTCATATACTCTCTTATTTGCTACTTATGGTATTTAGTATATTAGGACACACGTTTTTTGTTTGCTTGTTTTGCTTTTTAAGAAACTACTGTTCTAAGTAACTATTATTTAAAATGACACAAAGTTAAAAGCCCTGTAATAGAAAACAAGGCTAAGAACTCAAAGTAAGGAGGGGTTGATAATGAAGAGGATGACATATTAAACCCAAAAAGTTCATAGTTGATTGCACGGGAATTTTTTTACTGTCTCCTGACTTTCAGTTTATTGAGAAAAACTTTAACAGCTTATATTCATGTTTATATACTGATGTGAAGAACTGACTCATTGGAAAAGAACCTGATGCTGGGAAAGATTGAACGCAAAGGAGAAGGAGACAGCAAAGGGTGATATGGTTGGATGGCATCACCAACTCAATGGACATGATTCTGGGTAAACTTTGGGAGTTGGTGATGGACAGGGAGGCCTGGCATGCTGCGATTCATGGGGTCGCAAAGAGTCAGACACAACTGAGTGACTGAACTGAACTGATTCATGTTTACAGAAGCATACAGGTTTTCTGAGATCATTAACTTATAATTCAAATAGTTATTCAAGTGCTAGTCCACTAAGATAAAATAAAAATACATTTCTATGATGTTTTCAATGCTAATATGCTTTTATATGTGCTTAAAATGATTTTAATACCATTCTGGCATGCTTTATCAAACAAAAGAATTTTGGAAGAAATATGGTAAGATATGGCAAATGCCTAACGCAGTTTCTGATATTTAATTATTTACTAAAAGAACTCCTCCTAAGACTAAGACCATCGTTCATCATGGCCACTTAAATCAGTATCATGAGTTTGTCATACTGAATCTTCATGTCTCTTTCCATTTGTTACTGTTTCCTCAGCATTCTTCCCCTCCCCAAATTCTCTACCCCATTAACTGTATAAGCATAGAATAGCCCTCTTTGAAAATACCCGAAACTACCACCTTCTAATCCAAGGCTTCTTATTGCTCATCCTCAATCATAATCAACATTACTCATCCCTCTCCAGGTCATTCAAAATATACAGGTTGAGAATAAAGTAATTGATTAGCCCATGATACACTACAAAATGGCTGTTTAATTTTCAACACAAAGGGTATAATTCAATTCAATAAATATTGAATGAATACTTGCTAATGCAAGTATTAATAATTTCCTTAACCACAGGCAGGATTCAACAGCTTCAGGAAGGAACTAAGGTGTCTCCATTTCCTTCTTGTCTTCTTAAGTCCTTAGATAAATCAGATCTTCATGCCAGAGCATGATCTAAAACGCTTATATCTTTCATTTCCAAACCCAAGCATCTTCTGTCTTCATGTATTTTCATCTTGATTCTGGGAGCTGGGCTTCTAGAAAGTGTGCCAGTGAACTAAAACAGTAAGCTCCAAGCCTCACATGATAGTATTTAGTATCATACATTTTTGTGGTTTGAAAAGGTAGGCCATTTGTTTTAATATTGATTATCAAGGAAGGTTTCATAGAGGACACGGGGTTTATTTATTTATTTATTTATTTAATACTCATTCTACTTTACAATACTGTATTGGTTTTGCCACACATTGACATGAATGTACATGTGTACATGTACACAGGTGTACATGATCTCCCAATGTTGAAGCCACAGGGTTTAAACTTTGCCTTGAAAACTGACAAGATTGTTCATATATGAAAAATGTGAGTAAAGCATTCAAAGTTAAAGGAAAGACTATATATGCAGACAGAGATAATGAAAAGTACACTAGACATTGGCAGAACAGAGATTAATCCCAGGTGACTGAAGGGCAGACCATAAGGAGGTAAATAATAAACTTTGGGGAAAAAACACACATACACACACACAAACACAGTGGTTGAAAACAGAGTATAATGATTAAGAGTTTGAGGTTTAAAACTAAAAACCATAGGAACAAAATGAAGCTACTAATAATAAGTTGTTTTGCGAATTCAGAGGAATGTTAATGCATTAATCACAAAATCCGGAAAAGAGTATTAACCAAATACCACTATTCATTTTCCTGTTATCTTGGGTATCTATAGAATAAAGATTGCTTTATTCTCTGAAAAAGCTTAAATCATCATAGCTTTATTTTTTAATAAAGAAACCTAAAAGCTTTCCTTGTATAAAAAGTTTATTTGATCTTTCTTAGGTAAAATAAAATTACAAGAAAAACTGGTGACAGAATAGATGAGAGAGGAAGAATTTGGAACTAAAGAGAGTAGAGTGATAAAACAAATGTAAAGTGTATTCCCACAGATCAAAAAGCATTTATAAAGACTGAAACATCAAAACTTATAACGGTAATGCCAGTGGAATGAACACTCACATGCCTGGAGGCATTTGATCACATTTACTGAATATAAATTCAAGGCATATGGTCTTTTAATTGGATAGAACATTTAAAATACTGTCCAGAAAACCTTAGTCACAGTAACTATTCCCAAGGTCACCTTGTAGATGAAAACACTTAATAATGAAACCATTTTTATGTTTAAGTAACCACATTTGAAGTGGTGCCAAGATTTAACAGAAAATGATAGTCATTATAAATTGTGTTATTGTAAAGTTAAAGGTAATAATAGTCCAAAGAGTTCCTACATAGTTGAAAATGAACTATAAGTTAGAGATATTATGATAAGGAATACATATGCATTCCAAAGAGGTAAATAAACCTTGGAAGGTTATAAAGGCAAGGAGACAAGTCAAAGTACAGAATTTCTGACAATACATTTACATGCTCCTCAGAGGCATTTGACAAAAAATGTATGCATCTCACTAGTCATCTCCCAAAGTTATCTACCGTCACACCCTAGAGTGTTGAAATAAATAAAGAAGCTTTTCCCAAGCTCAGAATACCTTAGTTATAAATCCAGTTATGATTAAGTTGTCTCCGTGTCTCTAAATAAGAAAGAAATAGACCTTAAGATGTATTTTCTATATTCTCAGGTTTTCTACTGAAAAGATTCTTCCTAAAATTACTGAGAGATTTCAAATGTGAGAGGTTTAGAAAGTAGAGCAAGATAAAATTTCTTAAATTAATGTACTAAAATACTGACTGCAAATCTTAAATCTCATTTTGTATCATCAGATAAGAGATAGCTAAGGATATGAGTGATATTTTGGAGAAATGTCACATCACACGTGAAGGGTTATTTTCTTTAAGGTCTCTAACATTTAATTGGAAATCTTTGCCAACTTGTGGATATAATAACCCATTCTGGTAATTTGTGGCTTATTGCTTGAGCAACAGTGTCATTCTGTTCAATTGGAGGTTCAAACATTCATTTCAAATTCACCAATGTATTCTTGCAGAAACTAATACAATCAATTACAAACTTTACATTACATAATGATGTTAATTTACAAATAACTTTTAACACGTATCATCATGTTAAGATGGGGACTGCAGATTACAAATGATTTGCAACACAATGAAAATAGAAGAGAATTAAGAGTATAATTGGTTATAATTATTTTAGTGTCATTAAATACAATGGGAAAAATTGGTTGTCCAGTTAATTAAGTAAAGAGAATTAGTACTTCTAGAGGGTTGTTTTTTGTTTTTTGTTTTTTGTTTTTTTTTGGAAATTATCTCAAGAGGAGTTTGTAATCTGCTTAGTAGATCAGTACAACAAAATTTAATCAGTTCTTGTTAGGACACATTTATATAAGTCCAGCCAATAGTAAAATGAAAGTAGAAGAAACAGGTAACAGATGAAGCAGGAGAATGAAAAAAGGCAGAAGTCAGGGTAAGGAGAGATGAGGAGGGCAAACTGAAAGTGATGAAAGTGGTAAAATAAGATGCACCAAAGCAATAGTGGGAACTTGACACATTTTGTTTAGTAGGGAAGGCTATTTAAGCAGAGATAACTACAAAGGAACACTCTACAAATTATGTCCAATATGTATGAACAGCAATCCCATATAATGTAAGTAGATATCCACTTTTACATGTGCAACTTTTTATTCATAGAATAATATCATTAAAAATGTGTTCCAGATAAGTGTTTTCTAGGTTGTTTCTTATTTAATCCTCATAATAAGCTTTGAGTTAGCTACTTGGACTCTCTCTAAATGACAAATTAGAAAGCTGAGGTTTGAAGAAATAAATCAATTGCACAGGTGCACAGTAAGAAAAGTGTGATTCTAGTCCAGATTCACCTGACCTTGATGGCCTCTAATTGTTTGAGCTTTACACCTCTATTATGCAGGCACTTCGTGAACTAAATATTAAAACAGTTTTCAAGTCATGTTATCAAATTCAGAAAAACAGCGACTAGGTACTTGAATCTCTGAGCTGATTTTTCTTCTATAAAATAAAATTTTAATAAATATATAAAAATAAAATACAGCTGGAAGAGATGTTAAGAGGCCTTTAGTCCACTTATGGGCTTTGTGATTTTTTCTTTCCCCTAAAAGATCTGATTTATTTTCAACCTCTAATGAGTGATGCTATATACAGGTCACTGGGCTAGACATTTTGATATGTAAAAAGAATATTTTAAAAACTTGATCTCCATCAGAGGTCAAGCTGCATCAAAAATATGCTTTTTAATGGAGAATAAAATATCTGAGAAATACACATGCAAATAACATGCTGTGGAAATGGAGAGAAAGTTCTAATTAATAGTAACCAAGGAAATTAAATCTTAAGAAAGTAGGTTACATCTGAAGACATTAAAGGATTATTGAAATTTCAGTAAATGAAAAATGAGAAAAGATTATTCAGGGAAGAAGGGAACAGTATAGACACTGGAAATTTGGTCTCACAAGTTTTTCTAACTTGCTTAATGGGAATAAAACTCAAAAAGTATCATTAATATTGAAAAAGTTAATGGATACAAAGCTAATGTAATATTTGAAATAATGTAACTGTTACCACATTCATCAATGTTGTTGCTATAGTTAGAGAATAGAGTGGGCAGCTGCTGTGAGTATTCTTGGAAAATACATTTTACAATGAAATGTAATATTATGTTATTTTACCAAGAATGATAAAATATGATATGATTTAGGGACAGAGTAAAATAAAAATTGACTGAAAAAAAAGAGATATGACTATGGGATATGATCTGACACAGTCTTAAAAAAATAAATTTAGGCCAGACAATAGAGAATCTTAATGGAAAGAAATGTGAAATTTATTTCTTGACTAATTCTTATGACTAGGTTTTTAAGAAAAGAAGTAAATAGATTCAATTTGTGTTTTAATAATGTCATATATATATAAATATGCTTATCAATTAACAACATGCTAATGCATTTTAACTCATACTATTAATTTTATAACTTTAGAAGCACATAGTATTTTGTATAATTTGTAGATAAAGAAATAGAGACTTCAGACATCAACTGGCTTCCATATCATTAGCTTATAGGTGGTAGTGTGCATGCTAAGTCACTTCACTAGTGTCTGACTCTGCGAAATATGGCTGTAGCCCACCAGGCTCCTCTGTCCATGGGGATTCTCCAGTCAAGAACACTAGAGTGGGTTGCCATGCCCTCTTCCGGGGGATCTGCCCAACCCAGGGACTGAACCCACATCTCTTACATTTCTTACACTGCAAGGCATGTTCTTTACCACTAGTGCTGTCGAGACAAAACTTAACCCAGTCCTCTAAATTAAAATCTAATCTTCCTACACAATATATTCATTTATCTATTTATTTTTAGAGAAACTACTGTGTGTACGAGTATTACGACAGTGATTAATACAGACACAACCCCTGCCATCATGCAGTTTACAGCCCAGTAGCAGAAACAAAAATATTTACACTGCGACTTAAAGTATAATAAGTGATATTTAAAATTTAAAGATAGAAATTTAGGAACACAGATAAGGAATAATCAACCAGATTGGGGAGTAAGGGAAGGCTTCCTAGAGAAACAAATTCTGAGTTAGGCAGAATAATGCCCCTACTTCCGAATGTCCACATGCTACTCCAAAGAACCGATGGTTATCTTAAGTTATGTGAAAAGAGGAAAGAAGATTGCTAGTCAGATAAATTTAAAATAGAGAAGTTATTTTGGATTAACTAGGTGGATCCAGTGTAATCAGGAGGACCGCTGAAAATGCAGAGACGGATGTTCCTGGGAATCCTGTGATTAAGACATTGCTTGCCAGTGCCGGGATGTGGGTTCAATCCCTGGCTGGGGACCTAAGATCCAACGTGCCTCTCAGCCAAAAAACAGAAAACAAAAACAATATAATAAATAAATAGAAACTTTCAAAATTGGTCCACATTAAAAAAAAAAAAAAAAAGAGGAGGAGAGAACCAGAGAAATGGCAGCATAAGAAAGATTTAGTATGGCTACGCTGACTTGATATGGCCACAGGCTAAACAACGCTGGTGACCTCTTTAAAAAAAGGCAGGAGAGAGGGGGGTTGGCAAAGGAATTAATTTCCCTCCAGAGCCTTTAAAATAAGTTTAGAACTACTGACATCCTTTTAGCAAAACGCCACGTTGAACTTCTGGCCCCCAGAACTAAAAGAAAATAAATTTGTGTTGTGTTAAGCTATCAAGTTTGTGGTTATTTCTTACAACAGCAACTGAAACTAGTACAGATTTCTATACTGGGATCCTCAATGTACTAATAAGAAGTGTGGCATTTTCATGATGAATCATTTACAATTTATAAGCAGAAAAGTAGCAAAAAGTTTGTTATAGGAAGTAACACTAATGGTACACAAGATTTAGGAATTGAAAGTGAAAGAACAAGGTAACCAATACTGAAGACATATCACCAATAAGCTGCCGTGAAGAAAGGTGCTAAAGACAGTAAGCAAATGAAAAACAGCGCCCTTGCCTCCAGTCCAAAAGATATTCTAGGACTAACACAATCACATATAATTACAATAACATTTGAAAGAGCACCACTATGCAAAAACCAGAGAAAACTGCACTCAAGACGACAGAAAGATTCAAAGGAAACCCCTAGAAAAAATGCCATTTGAGGTAAAAGAGGAGTCAAAATTCTTCAGGAGAAGTATGAAACTGAAAAAGAAACAGTCTATAGTGAAAAAGAGCCTGGGTGCATAGCTTAATATTCAATTGATTTGTTGACAAACAAGCAGGTGACGAAAGATCATGCCAAGCAGGAGATACAGTTTCGATTCTTGTATTGGGAAGATCCCCTAGAGAAGGAAATGGCACCCAACTCAGTATTCTCTCCTGGAAAAATCCCATAGACAGAGGAACCTGGTGGCCTACAGTCCATGGGGTCACAAAAGAGTTGGACACAACTTTGCAACTAAGCAACAAAAATTAGCATTTCCAATATAAAGAAGTTCTAGGTCATGACAAAGTCAGGACTATGACCAAGAAAATGGTTGTTCAAGTAAACTGAAGGTGAAAAGCACTAGCTATGAAAATGTAGAGGAACTAAAGCCTAACATACTGAGTGTGTGGCCCTCAAGTCACTCAGTCATGTCCGACTTTTTGCGACCCCATGGATTGTAGCCCACCAGGCTCCTCGGTCCATGGGATTTTCCAGGCATGAAAACTGGAGTGGGTTGCTGTTTCCTTCTCCAAGGGATCTTCCTGACCCAGGGATCAAACCTGGGTCTCCCACATTGTAGGCAGACGCTTTACTGTCTGAGCTACTAGGGAAGCCCATATGTGTGGCCCAAATGGATGTAAAAATTAACCCTATATAATAGTCAAGGAACCAGAGATAATACTGCCAACATCTGCTGGCTCACTGAAAAAGTGAGAGAGTTTCAGAAAAACATCTAGTTCTGCTTTATTGACTATGTCAAAGCCTTTGACTGTGTGGATCACAACAAACTGTGGAAAAATCTTAAAGAGATAGGAATACCACACCACCAGACCTGCCTCCTAAAAAATCTGTATGCAGGTCAAGCAGCAACAGTTAGAACTGGACATGGAACAACAGAGTGGTTCCAAATAGGAAAAGGAATACATCAAGGCTGTATATTGTCACCCTGCCTATTTAACTTATACGCAGAGTACATCATGATAAATGCCAGGCTGGATGAAGCACAATCTGGAATCAAGATTTCTTGGAGAAATATCAATAATCTCAGATATGCAGATGACACCACCCTTATGGCAGAAAGTGAAGAAGAACTAAAAAGCCTCTTGATGAAAGTGAAACAGGAGAGTGAAAAAGTTGGCTTAAAACACAGCATTCAGAAGACCAAGATTATGGCATCTGGTCCAATCAGTTCATGGCAAATAGATGGGAAACCATGGAAACAGGGACAGACTTTATTTTCGGGGGCTCCAAAATCACTGCAGATGGTGACTGCAGCCATGAAATTAAGATGCTTGCTCCTTGGGAGAAAAATTATGACCAACCTAGACAGCATATTAAAAAGCAGGGATATTACCTTGCCAATAAAGGTCTGTCTAGTCAAAGCTATAGTTTTCAAGTAGTCATGTATGGATGTAAGAGTTGGACTATAAAGAAAGCTGAGCACCAAAGAATGGATGCATTTGAACTGTGGTGTTGGAGAAGCTTGAGAGTCTGTTCAACAGCAGAGACCCAATCAGTCAGACACGACTGAGCAACTGAACTGAACTGAATAGTCAAGACTTGGTTTAAGAGGAATATATAGAGACTGCAAGGAGATGCAACCAGTCCATTCTAAAGGAGATAGTTCTAGTCAAAGCTATGGTTTTCAAGTAGTCATGTATGGATGTAAGAGTTGGACTATAAAGAAAGCTGAGCACCAAAGAATGGATGCATTTGAACTGTGGTGTTGGAGAAGCTTGAGAGTCTGTTCAACAGCAGAGACCCAATCAGTCAGACACGACTGAGCAACTGAACTGAACTGAATAGTCAAGACTTGGTTTAAGAGGAATATATAGAGACTGCAAGGAGATGCAACCAGTCCATTCTAAAGGAGATAGCCCTGGTTGTTCATTGGAAGGACTGATGCTAAAGCTGAAACTCCAGTACTTTGGCCACCTGATGTGAAGGACTGACTCACTGGAAAAGACTCTGATGCTGGGAGGGATTGGGGGCAAGAGGAGAAAGGGACCACCGAGGATGAGATGGCTGGATGGCATCACTGACTCAATGGACGTGAGTCTGAGTGAACTCCGGGAGTTGGTGATGGACAGGGAGGCCTGGTGTGTGGCAATTCATGGGGTCGCAAAGAGTCGATTCAGTGACTGAAGTAACTAACTAACTATAGAGCCTTTTGATAACAGTCTTCAGTTAATGTCATGAAATGACCTATTTGTCAATATTTTACAATGATGAGGAGGGAGCAGGGGGGAAATGGTCTGATAGCTGGAGTTTTTAAACAGCAGAGGATTCTATTAAAGTGCAGAGGTGATATGGACAGTTAGGAAGTAATAACACAGTAGTGGTGCAAGGGAGTAAATTTAAGGTAAGGAAGGGTGTGTGAAAATAAGATTCTCCTTGATTTGGCTGCCCAGGAAATAGCTTCAGTGTGGTGCTGGGTGTCAATTATATCACTAGGAGGTAAAAAGCTTACTATGTGGGATGCTTATTTACTATGAAATCAGACGTTCCAGAGGTATGGGGAAAATGCCAGGTAGGGGTCAGATTAAAGGGAAGTTGCTTCAGCAGAGAAGTAACACACTGATATTTGAGAGACTAACAGAGAACAGAGATCATGGGGACACTCTGTATCCAGGGATTTTTGCATTCATGGATTCCACCAACCACAGATTAAAAATATTAGAAAAAATTACAGAAAGATCCTAAAAATTTGCTGTGCACCCAGCAAAAATTTACATAGTATTTATTTTGTATTTAGTACCACTTACAAACATTTACAGTAAGCATTATAAGTACTATAGATGATTTGAAGTATGTGCATGCATGCTCAGTTGCTCAGGAGTGTCTAACTCTTTGCAATCCTATGGACTATAGCTTGCCAGGCTCTTCTGTTCGTGGGATTTCTTAGGCAAGAATACTAGAGTGGGCTGCCATTTCCTTCTCTAGGAGATCTTCCCACCCCAGGGATCGAACTCACATCTCCTGTGTTTCCTGCATTGGCAGGCAGATAGATTCTTTACCACTGAGCCACCTGGGAAGTCTAATTTTAAGTATATTGATATGCATAGGTTAATGCAGATACTGTGTCATTTTATGTAAGGGACTTGAGTATACACAGATTTTGGCATCGCCAGGGGACCCTGGAACCAGCCCCCCAGGGCCTGTGCAGTACAGCTGTACTGAGGGACAGCTGGAACGGGCAGCTTCTATATGAAACACTAGGCCGTGATATACATATGTAGAATCAATGTAGCATCTAGAAGTCATAGGATGGAAACCTTCCTAGGGTTTATTTTAATAGACAAAATAAAAGGTAATAAGTAAAATAAAGTCACAGAAGGAATAAATAAAAAATAAGAGACTCATTAAGTATTTGAATCTGTAAGATTTAGCTGCTGCTGCTGCTAAGTCACTTTAGTTATGTCTGACTCTGTGTGACCCCATAGACGGCAGCCCATCAGACTCTCCCATCCCTGGGATTCTCAGGCAAGAACACTGGAGTGGGTTGCCATTTCCTTCTTCAATGAATAAAAGTGAAAAGTGAAAGTGATGTCACTCAGTCGTGCCTGACTCTTAGCAACCCCGTGGACTGCAGCCTACCAGGATCCTCCATCCATGAGATTTTCCAGGCAAGAGTACTGGAGTGGGGTGCCATTGCCTTCTCCATAAGATTTAGCTGCTATAACTTAAAAATATGAAAGAGAAAGGTGAAAGAGAAAATTCTGACATTGCTATTCGATGAAATTAGAAGGCTAATGATGCTAATATAAGAACATACATGATAAGGAGTGAGTTTTGGACCAGTGTGTTCATTTTTTTCATTTATTAAGCCTGAGGCATTAGGGACATCCCAGAGGGGATATTTACCAAATCATCTGAAATTTTGTTCTGAAATTCAGAGATCAGAGGATTATGTGAGGGATTATCTATACTCTCCAACATCATCAACATAAAACTATAGTTTAAGCTATGTTAAATATATGATCACCTACAGAGAAAGAAGTATAAGAAGAAAATACTAAGAATGAATCACTAAGAGAAATGATCATTTAAAGTATGGAGAGAGTGAAAGGACAGACAGAAAGCTGTGGAATGTTCTGGGAGTTAGGAACAGAACTAGAAATGATAGGGACTTTGGAAAGCAAGTATTAACTGTGGTCAACTACTACAAAGTGTTACAAGGAAAAGCCAGTTCTGATTCCATGCTGGATCTGTTTCTTTGACTTTTACTCTTTGTTTTTCATTGCTTTCTTACTGTAATCAAACAAAATGACATGCCCTGGGGAGCCCTGCCCCTCTGCCTGAAGAGATCAACACATCCCCTCCCTGAGATTGGTCCATTCCAAGAGATTTACAAGAAAACGGTCTTTACTTCCTCAACTCCTCCCTCTCTTCATTCTATCAAAGAAACTGGCATTGAGACCCCCAAAAGACGGTTATTTAGTGAGGTTAGTCTGCCATCTTCTTGGTCAGTCAGCTTTCCAAATAAAGTCATATTCCTTGCCTCAACATCATGTCTCTTAGTTAACTGGCCTGCTGTGTGGTGAGCAGACCAAGTTGGGACTCCATAACAAAAGTAGTCGAATAATAATTGGAAATGTTAATTAAGTACTTCGTTTCACATATTCTTCCAAATACTGTGTATATTTTAACCCATTAAGTCATCGTAGCAGTGAGCAACAACTGATCACCAAAACCATTTCTTTTTTCTTTTCCTGCACGCAGAGATGGATACCATGCCTCCTTCTCAGTGTGGATGTCACTCTGTAATTAAGTTCTAGCTACTAGAATGGGTGTCTACAAAATTATTCATGGGCAACCAAATCTCCGACACAATTTGTTTTTCTTACCTATTTTTGTAAGGGCAGCCTCACAAAAGCTCCATTAAGTTGAGAGAGAGGAATCATGGGGCAAAAAGTCAAATACATAGAGGAGATCTTGAGAACTAAAGCTCCATAAAAACTTTGAGTGGGAACTTTACATGGCACTGGAAGCAAATAGATTGAAAGAACACCAGGTTTTTGTGGACACGATATTGACAAAGAAAATATAAACCTGGATTAAACAAAAAATAATGAGAAAATTATTTACTTGTTTAAACCTTGAAAATATTTAACTGCTTGGGCCTTCGATGCCCACCCTCAAATAAGAAGCAGACTCCAAATGCAGTGGGGGACCCAAGGATGAAACTCTACCCTAATGCCTGTTGCAGAAGTAGCCATGAAAAGCAAGGGACAAGGAAAAATCTTCAGGATGGAAGAGTTGAGGACCAGAGGAGGACACACACAACTGATTTTCTCATAGACAGTGGAACCTAAGGTTAATTAATACATCTATTGCTGGGATAGGGAATCCTCAGCGTGTCTAACACCAAAACTGCATACTACGAATTGGTCAACAATTACTGCATGTTTTCTAGTCTTCCCTCTTCCAAATAAGACTGTATTATGGTTGTCCAGTCTCCAGTCCATAGAATAAGTCTCTAGTACATTAGTTGAAAGAACTCTGCTACATTCATTGCAATAACTTGATAAAACTTTGATTTGTCTTCCTTGGGGTGGGTGTAAATATATTTTATATTTAAAAGAAGAAGTTTGAATAGGTATTTGTGATCCAAAAGGGTGGACTTTTACAAAGATTGCTAGTTGATCACCACTGTCAGTTCTTTCTGAACACAAAGCCAAAACCACAATTTCCTGTTCCCTATACTATTTTCCACTGGATCATGGACAAAGCAAGAGAGTTCCAGAAAAACATCTATTTCTGCTTTATTGACTATGCCAAAGCCTTTGACTGTGTGGATCACAATAAACTGTGGAAAATTCTTCAAGAGATGGGAATTCCAGACCACGTAACCTGTCTCTTGAGAAATCTATATGCAGGTCAGGAAGCAACAGTTAGAACTGGACACTGAACAACAGACTGGTTCCAAATAGGAAAAGGAGTATGTCAAGGCTGTATACTGTCAACTTGCTTATTTAACTTATACGCAGAGTACATCATGAGAAACATTGGGCTGGAAGAAGCACAAGATGGAATCAAGATTGCCGGGAGAAATATCAATAACCTCAGATATGCAGATGATACCACTCTTATGGCAGAAAGTGAAGAGGAACTAAAAAGACTCTTGATGAAAGTAAAAGAGGAGAGTGAAAAGGTTGGCTTACAGCTTAACACAAAACTAAGCTCATGGCATCTGGTCCCATCACTTCATGGGAAATAGATGGGGAAACAGTGGAAACAGTGTCAGACTTTATTTTGGGGGGCTCCAGAATCACTGCAGATGGTGACTGCAGCCATGAAATTAAAAGACACTTACTCCTTGGAAGGAAAGTTATGACCAATCTAGATAGCATATTGAAAAGCAGACATTACTTTGCCAACAAAGGTCCATCTAGTCAAGGCTCTGGTTTTTCCGGATGTGAGAGTTGGACTGTGAAGAAAACTTAGCACCGAAAAATTGATGCTTTTGAACTGTGGTGTTGGAGAAAACTCTTGAGAGTCCCTTGGACTACAAGAAGATCCAACCAGTCCATTCTGAAGGAGATCAGCCCTGGGATTTCTTTGGAAGGAATGATGCTAAAGCTGAAACTCCAGTACTTTGGCCACATCATGCAAAGAGTTGACTTACTGGAAAAGACTCTGAAGCTGGGAGGGATTGGGGGCAGGAAGAGAAGGAGACCACCGAGGATGAGATGGCTGGATGGCATCAATGACTCGATGGACGTGAGTCTAAGTGAACTCCGGGAGTTGGTGATGAACAAGGGAGGCCTGGCATGCTGCAATTGATTGGGTCGCAAAGAGTTGGACACGACTGAGCGAATGAACTGAACTGAACTGACACTATTTTCTATGTTGATAGAAAGAGCTATATGATTGAGCATTAGTAAAAATATGGCAGACAGAAATGATGAGACCCGTTTCTAAACCTGCTGCAGGAAAACATCTCATGGCAGGTCCTCCATGATCCATTCTAACCAACAACTTCACATGGATGGAGTGGAAGATGATAGAGCTGTCAGTAACGTGGGGCTCCTGAATGATTTCTACTAACAATGTAGCAAAAAGAACAAGAAAAATGTCAACTTGAGTCATCCTCCCAAATACAAAGCAGAGGACAAAAGCACACAAATCATTAGAGCAATCATATAGTAGATTGATCTCCAAGGATAGTCATGTACACAGTAATTTTTATCATTTCTTGAACATTTAAGTTTCAGGAAATGTTCTAAGCAAAACGGGCACAGGTGAGGGGAAAAAAAAGACAAAAGTCCCTAAACAAGATAATTTCAGATAAACATAAATGGTCTAAAAGAAAAAATAAAAGTCTCAGCACTCTTACCTCTGCAGATCCGGAATATGAACATTGAACTGTTCTGTGAATGCCAAAAAATGTTCAGTCACTGAAACTTGGGAGTTTGTCACAGTAGCTAACTGCACTTCAAGAGACTTTCCTACAACTTTTAGGCAGACTCAATTATTAACTTTAGAGATAAGAAAATGGAGACACTGAAAAGTCAGGTTACTCACCCAAGGTTACACTAATTAGTATGTAGCAGAGCAGAATTGAACCCAGCTAGTTTGCTTACATGGCTTAGAGGTGTTTTACCTATGACACAAAGTCTTTGAGATTGAACAAGAATAAACATTGATGATTCTGGGAATCATTATTTTAGAGTAGTAATGAAGATAAGGTATGATTGTTATACAGATTTAAAGAGAGTGGATATAAATGATTTTAGTGAATCTCTTATCCAAGATCTATCATTTTTATAAATCTTGAGACACTCAGCATTATAAAGCTTACAAATACCTATAAGGCTTCTAAAATCTGAATATCATTTTATTTTTAGGGAAAAACATATCAATGATTATATTCACCTGAATATAAAAGACTTGCTGGGCTTACCAACTTAGCATTCTTTGTAGTCAATGTAAGCAAAGAGAAGTGTCAGTATAGAAAACCTGCTAATTTTTTGTAATGGATTCTCCTCTTTCATTATGCTAAAATATCTCTGAAATATCTTGACTTTCAGAAAGCAATTGCTGTCAACAGCAGTCTATGATGGATCTTTATTTTAGAAGAAGCAGGACACATAGAAATCGTTGCTAAGTTTTAGACTTAAAATGGTGAGGCTGTCATTGCCCTATTTCAACATCAAACACACCTAGAAGCAGCTATTCCAAGTTTTTCTCTCTTGTCTCAGACCTCAGCAGTGCTCCCACATTGTCCACTTACTGCCTTGCCTCCAATTTTATAGTAGAAATTGAGGCTAATCAGGAGAAAGTACTTCAAATTCCTCATCTTCATTTCTCGAGTTGCCTTTCAAAGCTCCCGCCCACTCCCTCTGCCCATCTGTCACAGGGAAGGTGGTGATGTCCTTTCATTTTGAATCCTGGGTGTGAATTCTAACTCCTCATCCCAGCTTCAAGCCCTTTGTTCCATCAGTGACTACCTTTCTCTTACATTTTTAATCATGCTATCTCTGCCATACATTAGTGTCCCAGTTCTTTAGAAAGTCATTCTGGGGGAAAAAAAAATCACATTGAATTATTGTCATTTTCCAAATATAGTGCCTATTTCCTCATACACCCATTCCTTCCCCATATTTTTTTAACCTGCCAGATAGCCTCTTCCTTACCTTTGCCTGTTTCAATCACATTCATCCTGTAATATTTTGACCTTAACTTCTCCTTCTCAGTAAAACGTTTACCAGTTTCAGTGGACAGAATTATTCAGCTGGGTTACTTTCTGGCCATGACTGATTGATATCTTTCTTTATATTAGCTGTTTTAAAAAATAGTTTATCTGTTACATGTCAGTCTCCCTCATGGGCTGAAAGCAGAGTTCATGTGTAAGCATAATCAGTCCTGAGCACAAAGATTGGCATTTCAATGCCCAGTATATATTTATCACAATGAATGAAAATACTATTCAAAAAAAGAAAGCAAAGAAGATACACATTTCCTCTTTCTTTATATTGATAAAAACTTTGGACAAGGGAAGATTTGCTCAAACTGACTGCTTTAAGATGGACCTTAAAACTAGACTTCTTGGATGATAAAATCAATACAGTAATACCTGTCATTACATCTTTTTTCATTTTCACTTGATCTCTCATTTCTATTCTTATTTCATTTACCTTTATCTAATATTTTCAGTACTTTTGTATACATAGGAAAGGAAAGTGAAGTCGCTCAGTCGTCCGACTCTTTGTGACCCCATGGACAGTAACCTACCAGGCTCCTCTGTCCATGGGGTTTTCCAGACAACAGTACTGTAGTGGGTAGCCATTTCCTTCTCCAAGGGATTTTCCTGACCCAGCGATCGAACCCGGGTCTCTCGCATTGCAGGCGACACTTTATACCGTCTGAGCCACCAGGGAAACCTCTGTATACTTTGTCTCATTTCTATAAAGAGCTTAACTTAAAATATTTTGTCTTGATCCAATCTGCCTTTTATTTGCTTAGAGAAATGAGGTTGTATAAAACGGTTTATCTCAAGTCTTTTTTACCCCATAAAGTATTTTTTAAATGAGTGTTTATATTTTGTCACCAACTGTCCATGAAACCCAATCTTCCAACATGTTTCTCAAGGCAATGCACCTTTGGACTTATGGTTCTCCTTGTGTCTGGTGATATATGTGGGAGTGAGAAAATTCTTTAATATTATAATCTATCCTTTCCATCTTTATTCTCCTGTGTAAAAGAATAAAGAGTATATTAGGATTAATTCTTTTGCTGCAGAGATGGTTCACCCAAATTGATCCTTAAATTATGAAGCTGGGTCACATTCTGACTGGTTCCTCTTCCCAAAAATGATTACATCAGACAAAGAGTCTTATGTTTCCTTATATCCTTCACTCATTTAACTAGGTGAATAGTTGAAGTAATTTATCTTATTGAATGTTTCCCTGATGGCTCAGTCGGTAAAGAATCTGCTTGCGATACAGGAGACCTGGTTCAGTCACTGATTTGGGAAGTTCCCCTGGAGTAGGAAATGTTTAGAAAAATAATGAACTGTCTTAGTTTTTCCAAGATGTATTGAGAGCAAGGCTAGACTTCATTAAACAACATAACCCTACCATCATTTGGATCAAAGTATTGAAGAATAGGGTTATGTCACAGAAAAATGAATCAAAGTTAGTCTCCACCATTAGACTGCAAGATCAACCCAGTCAATCCTAAAGGAAATCAGTCCTGAATATTCATTGGAAGGACTGATGCTGAAGCTGAAACTCCAATTTTTTGGCCATCTGATACAAAGAACTGACTTCCTGATGCTGGGAAAGATTGAAGGCAGGAGGAGAAGGTGACAGCAGAGAATGAGATGGTTGGACGGCATCACCAACTCAATGGACATGAGTTTGAGCAAGCTCTCGGAGTTGGTGAATGACAGGGGAAGCCTGGCGCACTGCAGTCTATGGGGTTGCAAATAGTTGGACATGACTGAGCAACTGAACTGAACTGAATCTTCACCATAAACTCAATAACCAATTACAAATATCAGAGGTGGAAGGAAGTGATTACCTTTATATTTATTATCCTCAATTTGAACAAAATCAATACTTTGGCCACCTCATGTGAAGCATTGACTCATTGGAAAAGACTCATCCTGGGAGGGATTGGGGGCAGGAAGAGAAGGAGATGAGAGAGGATGAGATGGCTGGATAGCATCACCAACTCGATGGACATGAGTTTGAGTGAACTCTGGGAAAATGATGAGATCACATTACAAAAGAGTGTGGAATGAGACTGCTTTGCATGATAATATTTGGAAAATGCAGTACGACAAATATAGGGAAAGAGTACTTAGGTAAAATAAATGTACTAACCATAAAGTAATACATGCGACTACATCAGAATGAAACATTTATGTTTATTATGGTACAATCAGTTTGGAAATATTTTTTTAATTATTTTGAAAATTTGAACTTTCCAACATATCTACCCCACAGTTCACCAATTCTTTATTCAGATATATACTTTCAAAAGATACTTATACATTAATAACTAGGAGATGTGTCCAATATTGTATAGGAGCCATTGTTTATAATGGCAAAAGCCTATCAGCTAAGCGGGGGAGTTGCCAGTGCCCTTGGGAAACAAGCCTGAATCATAACATTAAATTGTCCCGTGTTACAGGAAGATGAGAACCCCAGGCAATCCTAACGCTCCCCCATGATTTACAATCTGTGATAGCTGCGGTCTTCCAGAAATGAGTATCAGTGCACCAGGAAGAGTAGACAGGAGGCAGAGAAAGGAAATGTGCCCTCCATGTCTTCCTTTCAGGGACTGTGCAGGGCCCTGCCCTCCTCATGTGCCTAAAACTAAAGATATAACATAAATTAATCAAGTAGTTTATGGCCTCACTTGTGAATCTAAATCCAGATTCGTGCACAGCAGACAGAGTACCCAAGTGCACCTCCAGAGATGTTCTGACAGACTCCACGTCTCTCGTGTTGATGGGACAGTGACGGGGTAGTGTGGTGGGAATGTGACCCAGGGCAGAAGACCTGTCCTCTGAGTGGGTGGCTCCAGAGGGTGTCCAGAGAAGGGTGACAGCTTGGATGACTCCACACAGGACCAGAGTCAGGGTGACCCAGACACCCCTGGCTGCCTAGATCACAGTCCCAGCCCTCCCCTGGATATGTTACATGTTAGCATATAACACATAGGACCCAATGTGATTTTAAGAGAGTGATCTGTGCTTTTAAAATAATTTTTTATTGAAGTATATTTGATTTATAATCCTGCTTTATTTTAGGTGTACAACTAAGTGATTCAATTATACATAAACATATGTTCATTCTTTTCCAGATTCTCTTCTCACATAGGTTATCACAGACTGCTCGGTAGAGTTCCCTGTGCTGTGCTTAGTCGCTCAGTTGTGTCTGACTCTTTGTGGCCCCGTGGACTGTATGTAGCCCACCAGGCTCCTCTGTCCATAGGGATTCTTCAGGCAAGAATGTTAGAGTGGATTGCTACGCCCTCCACCAGGGGATCTTCCCAACCCAGGGATCAAACCCAGGTCTCCTGCACTGCAGGCAGATTCTTTACCATCTGAGCCACAGGGACGCCCAGAGCTCCCTGTACTGTATAGTATGTCCTTGTTGGTTATCTGTCTTATATATAGTAGTGTGTGGGCGCAGTGTCCTTTGAAGTTACTCTGTGACCTGTGACTTGTAGTACAAATTGCACAAGGACAATGTCCTACCTGCCAACTTTCCTCTTGGAGGCAGAAGGTTATTTCAAAACTAGGAGAATAAGACATTGGGTAGGCCATGGTTTCTTTTGTTTGTTGAAAGGATACTACACAGTAGTGGATGTAGGAAACGAATGAGAGGAACTTTGAAAAACAAACAAACTTTTTAAGTTAAAACACAGAGTTGTGCTATGTGTTACGTGCTAAGTTCCTTCGTCATGTCTGGCTCTTTGCAACCCCATGGACTATAAGCTTGTTAGGGGAAGCACACTGATTGAAACCGCCCACCCTGGCCAGGCACCATAGTAACCATAGGCACGAGTTGTTTTATGACAGGAGATCCTGAAAAGAAATACGGAACTAATAAGCCACCACCAACTGCAAGAGTTCAGGAAAGGGCCAAAGGAGACACTGCGTGTCTATCCAGTTCCCAGAATCCCTCTCACCAGCATCCATCTTGGCTGAGCAATCCGTGCACCACCAGGAAAGACTCTGAATTAGAGTGACTGGCCAAAGACCACCGGTAACTAACCCCATTAGCATAAAACCCAACACTGCGAGCCACACGGCAGAGCAGTTCTCCTGGGTTCCCTTACCCTACTGCTCTCCACCCGGGTGCCCTTTCCCAATAAAACCTCTTGCTCTGTCAGCACGTGTCTCCTCGGACCATTCTTTTCCGAGTGTTAGACAAGAGCCCAGTTTCAGGCCCTGGAAGGGGTCCCCTTTCTTGCAACAAGCCCACCAGGCTTTCTTTCCATGCGATACTCCAGGCAAGAATACTGGAGTGGATTGCCTGCCTTTCTCCAAAAACGCAAAGTTGGTATGCTACAAAAATATATGTTTAAAAATAGAGCTTCCCAAGTGGCTCAGTGGTAAAGAATATGCCTGCCAGTGAAGGAGACTCAGGAGCCATGGTTTCGATCCCTGGGTTTGGAAGATCCCCTAGAGGAGGAAATGGCAACCCGCTCTAATATTCTTGCTTGGGAAATCTCAAGGACAGAGAGGCCAGGCGGACTACAGTCCATGGGGTCCCAAAGAGTCCAACGTGACTAAGCACAGCACAGCATGAACCATTGTTCCAAGAAGATTCAAATCACCATGGTATAGTATGGAGTGGGGCTTGGAAGACAGATAGACTTTTTCTGCTGCTATTGCTGCTAAGTCACTTCAGTCGTGTCCAACTCTGTGCGACCCCATAGATAGCAGCCCACCAGGCTCCTCCGTTCCTGGGATTCTCCACGCAAGAATATTGGAGTGGGTTGCCATTTCCTTCTCAAATCCCTGTTAAATCACAGACTTAGAGTTTGCACATCTCTGCTAAATTTGGAAGCAGAGAGAGTGTGTCAGCAGAGACCAGCAGAGCTCAGTCCCTCTATGGATGGTCCCAGCCATTCCTACCTTGCCTGTCCTCATGGCTCAGTTCTGGGTCCAGACTCAGGATGTGGCTCAGGGCCAAGTGGATTCTCTTGTCCTTTTGCCCACAGGGAAGCAACGGTGAGTAAGGTCACCAAAAGTGCTGACCTTCACAATAGTTACACATTTTATAACATAATGAGGAATTATAATTCTGACCTTTCTACATCTTGAACTGACAGAAACACCACTAGATTTCACTGAGAAAATGATTTTCCAAAGCTACATTAAGCACAATAGTAATGTTTAAAATAGGAAAAGCAGATGCTGTAACATAATGCAATCTAATTCATCCATTTATCATTTTCCTTTATGAAAAAACAATCACTATGATCCTGACATAGAGCAGCATCATAAGTAAGACCATCCTGGGTAATAATGGCTGGAAGCCATGTGGGAAATACAGGGAGGAATTTTTAAGTATGAAAGAGATTTTCAGTGTTCAAACCCCAGGGGCACTGAGAGGGAGGGAGGTTGAAGGCAGGAAAAGAGGCCGTGCCTGCTGGGACAAGGAACTGGGGACACAGGGATGGGCCCCGACCACAGGCGGCCCATCAGCAGGATGAGGTCAGGATGAAGAGGTCAGTTCTGCAAGAGGAGGAGTTCGGCTGGCTGAGCAGTCTTTCCAGACTCGGCCTCCAGATTCAGGGGTCCCACCGGAGGGGGCAATGGGTATGTGGAAGGCAGTAGGGGGCAGGGGGACTCGGGAAACTGGAGAGGGGGCTGAAGGGCCTGATGCAGCTGGTGGTGCCTCGCTGATATTCGGTGTCACTGCAGTCACGTCTTCTGGACTTACATGTGCTCTCTCTTGACTGTAAATGTTGACAGGTTCTAATATTTTAGAGAACACTGTGCAAGACATCGAAACATACAGTGTCCAGTATCCAGTTGAGAAGTCTAGCCTGTGGTTTTCTTCTGTGTGGTCTTCCATAATTCCCTCCAGCTCTACTTCTGACCTTCTGAATTCTCAGTGAATTAACAGTGTTTCTATATGAAGTAGCCTCAGAACACAAGCTTAATAGCATAATAAATACAAATAGTACAACTAAATGTTAAATGTGTCTTCATCTTGCTATATATTTTTTTGAGTTTGTAAGTGTTGTCTGTGTAAATTTAGGTTATAGAGAACATTTTTGAATCTTAAAATAAGACAGTAGAAACAACCATTGACAAGTGTTGAGGTCCTTTAATGGACTGGAACCTGGTGGTCCGGAGGCGACAGATAAGATAGTAAAAGAGAGAGAAAGAGGCTGATATTCCTTGGTTTACGCAGAAAGCCAATAAACCCCTGCATGGGGCTTGCTCTGTTCATGAAGGCCTCAGGTGCCCTCTCGAGGGGGTGAAGGAAGCCTGGGCAGGAAAGTGAACCCAGAGGGCCTCTGGGCTCCAGGGTTTCAGCCTGAAAAAGAGATAGATAGAGAGAGGGAGAGAGAGAGGGGTGGGGAGAGAAAGCAAGACACGGGGACCAAAACTCTGATGAAGCAGAGGTGTTTTATTCAACACTGTGTGAGTATTTATACTGTCTTACAAGGCAGCTATTTTCAGCACAGATAAAATCAAAACTTGCAAGTTGTCAAGGAAACATGAGGTCATCCATATGAAAGAGAGAGGGTTGTAAATAATCACTTTTACCGTATGGTTCATAAAAAGGAAGAGGGTGGTAAATAGTTGCTTATCACTGTATGGAAATGCAAGCGTACTTCAGCCCCCGGTTTAGCTTGCTGCTCTACTTAATTCCTAAATATTCAGGAATTAATAAGGGACAGAGGATTCATGACAGATCCAAACCAGCGCACAGGAAGCCTCCTCTTAAATGCTTCCTGACAGACAAGATACTGACAAATTATAAATGAAACAAAAACTTTCCACTTGCTTATAACATTTTGAATAACAAAATGCAAACTAGGATTGCAAGAATTTACAAAAGGAACCAAGTTTAAGATGAAAAGTATGGAAAACAAGAAATGCTATTAAGAAAAAATTTTCAGATTTAAACAAATGTGTTCAAACTTTATTTGCCACTGTCTTCATTATCACATATTGCCTCATTTTTTTTTTAAAGGATTGAGTTATTTTGCTCTTTAGCTGTTTTTGATGGTCACCTCTTACTCTTGAGTCTAAGATTTAAGTTTTTAGATAGTTCTTTATTATTCATTTGGAAGATACTTGCTTTATAGTATTGATTTCTGTCATATAATCAACATGAATCAGCCATAGGGATACATACTTCCCCTCTCTCTTAACCCTCCCTCCCACACTAGCTATGCCTTTTCAATTTGAGCATATAAATCTGGAGTCATAGAAATAAGTTCACCTGTCTTTGAAGTTCTGTTGAAATACAGCCCCATCCATTCATTTATGTACATCCCAAGGCTGCTTTCACACAATATTTATAAAGGTGAACAATTGCGATGATGGAGAATACATGGCTTGCAAAACCAAAAATATTTACTGACTTATAAGTTTCATTAACTATTAGTTTACTGGACTTTTTTATGTTAGCAGTTCTACTTTTTGAAATAATCATTTATTTAAAAAATCTTTTATTTCACATTATTCCTACTTTTGCTTAATATTTTTTCCTTAATAAATGGAAGAAATGACCACCCAAATACCCAAGAAGACTATTCTCCAAAGCACCTGAGGGCTTGACTTGAGGCCTTTATAGAACAATTAATATTTTTTAACAATTAATATTTTAACAGTTGATCTTTCCATGCTGGTATGAAAAATTCATACCATTTGGATAAAATGTTGCTTGCCATAGCATTTAGTAGACTTTGACCTCAAAATTCACCTTGTTTTTCATGTTATCTGCAGAAAAAAATATAAGGCTTACAGTGATTGGAGGCAGTTTTTCTGAAATTATTAAAATGATGTTTTTAAAAACTATTTAATGTATATATACACACATACATATATGTATCCTCCTCTTAAGTCACGTCAGTCGTGTCTGACTTGGTGCAACCCCACAGACGGTGACCCACCAGGCTCCCATCCCTGGGATTTTCTTTTCCATGCTGGTATGAAAAATTCATACCATTTGGATAAAATGTTGCTTGCCATAGCATTTAGTAGACTTTGACCTCAAAATTCACCTTGTTTTTCATGTTATCTGCAGAAAAAAATATAAGGCTTACAGTGATTGGAGGCAGTTTTTCTGAAATTATTAAAATGATGTTTTTAAAAACTATTTAATGTATATATACACACATACATATATGTATCCTCCTCTTAAGTCACGTCAGTCGTGTCTGACTTGGTGCAACCCCACAGACGGTGACCCACCAGGCTCCCATCCCTGGGATTTTCCAGGCAAGCACACTGGAGTGGGTTGCCATTTCCTTCTCCAGTGCAGGAAAGTGAAAAGTGAAAGTGAAGTTGCTCAGTCATGTCCGACTCTTTGCGACCTCATGGACTGCAGCCTTCCAGGCTCCTCATCCATGGGATTTCCCAGGCAAGAGTACTGGAGTGGGGTGCCATTGTCTTCTCCACATATATGTATACATACATACATATATATATATATACACATACATATACGTAATACATACATATAAATCAGATACCTTTCAAATCAAATATACCATGCAATTTCACATAATACATCTAGAAACTGGAGAATTTGAAATTATCAACTACTGTATATAATGACAAAATAAAATTATTTCAAATTTCTGAAAATTTGCTCTGTGCCTTACCCAGTTCTAGGGGTGATAGGAGTGAAATAAAGTTCTGAGAGGTTGGTCATCTGAGAAGAGAACGGTCCTTTGTCCCTACATATAGTCCAGAAAAAATGCAAGGTGAAGGAAGTGCTTTGCCTGGGAACAAAATACTAGTCTGTACCCAACATCTAAGCAGATGCACCTAAGAGACCTCAGTAGGGATTTGCGTGTTTCTCATTCACGCTATAACATCATGGATGTGACTAAGCAGACAGACCTGAGGAAAAAGTAATGGCTTTTAAAGGCTGAAAAAGGGGAATACATAGAGTGAATTTTATCAATGAAGGGCGGTGATAAAGACATTTCAGTGGAATAAATTATGATCTCAGTGAGCAGAAACAATCATCTATTACCAGGTCCTAAGTCAATCTTTCCGAACAATTTTAGAGAAGAGAAAAAGGAACCCTGAATTGATCAAGTTTAAATTTTGACTCACCCTCCAGGTGGCGCTAGGAGATAAGAACACTCACACACACACACACACACACACACACACACACACACACACACACACACACACACAAAAGAAAATTCATGGTGAAATTCAAATCTCCTGATAAAAATAAAGATACATTCCTCTTACATCTGCAATTGTGTGATTATTAGCTGTAAAATCATCATCATCCCCATCATCACCATCACCATGTCCTAAGTGTTCATTTTGTTTCAAGTAGTGATAAATTGCTTCACATTAACCATCTCATTTAATCTGCTGAGCGTCTTTAAAGAGTAAGTGATGTTATTCACATCTTTTTACATAACAAAGATCAGGAATAAGTAACTTGACCAAATCATACTTTGAGGACCCAGAATCTTTACTAGGATTGTATTAATTCAAAGTATTGATAGTTTCTTATTTAAAATATTCATTAATTCTAGGTAGTTAGATCAGCTACCTATAGAAGTAAATAGATATACAGATAGACTGCCATAGGATGATAAAATCTCTTTTATACATCTGTCCTAGTCAGTGAGAATTTGATAGGGAGAAAAACTATTTTTCCACCACAAATTTTATCTAAACTCAGATTTTTAAAATTATATTGTTACTATCATTTTTCTGGTTAGCATAAAAGCTAAACAGAAATTAGAAAGGATATCAGGTTCCTTTGTTTTCACAGTCTCAAGGAATATTGAGTACCAAAATGATGACTTGATTTTAAAATGCAATTGACATGTTTAGTGATCAAATGGGAGCAGCGGATATGCTCACTAAAGCCATAACATTTACACAAGGAGAATAAAGACTTGTGACTACTGCAATCTTCATTTGAAGGATGAAATGTGTTACAGTAGTTTAATGTTTTTGATCTGATGAGATTTACTCAGCTGAGTGAATAAAATAATAATAAATGTTTTAATATTTAACAGATAACAAAATTGTATGTTCTTCAGAGAAATGTTTAAAAGGATATAGAAAGTTTACACAAGAATTTTTTTTTCTAATAACCAGCCCTGTGACTGGTTATTTAACTGTTCTTTGTGGTTGAATATTATTACTCATGTCACTGAGATTACACAAAAAGGCAAGACAGACATGACAAGCATAGGAGAATCATGAGACAGCTGCATAGTTACTGCAGATGAAAGCCTTCAGTTACACGTAAGAAATTGTGAGAGAAAATCCCCCTGCAGTTTCACAGCTTGAGTACACAGAAGTGCTGAGTGATAAATTCTGGGGCTTTTTTGGAAAAAAAATATCAGCAGTTTTACAACCTGAACTCTATATAAATAAATGAATACAGCATGCTTGTGTTTGTGTGTTAGTTGCTCAGTCATGTCCAATTCTGAGATACCATGGACCACAGCCCACCAGACTCCTCTGTCCATGGAATTACCCAGGCAAGAACACTGGAGTGGATTGCTGTTTCCTTCTCCAGGGGATGTTCCTGACCCAGGGGTCAAACCCAGGTCTCCTACATTGCAGGCAGATTCTTCAAGGTCTAAGCCACCTAAATGGAGGACAGATATACCACTGGAAGAGCATGCTTCTGGAATTAAAGATAGGAACTTGAGAAAAACAATAAACAAATACAAACGATGGCTTCATGACCATTCACAGGTTAAGAGCAGCTGAGACTGTTTTCAGTGTGTTCACAATGCAAAAAGTGGGAGGAACATGTGGAAGAAATTGCTAGATATAGTCACACTGTAATGAAAGCTACTAACTTGGTTGGGTAAGCAGCAATGAAAAGAAATCATTCTCTATGATTTATAGTTATAAAATTTGAATGATGTCTTAAAACTAGGAGGCAGAGGAGAAAGAAGACTTGAAAAGAAGGATTAAACATGAATAGGGCCAAAACTAATGTAGAAGTTTCAAAAATTATGTTCCATTATAATTTTTGGAGATTGAGATCACACTGTCTTCAACACATAATGAGACTATATTCCAGAGTCAATAATTTCACCACAAGCCATTGAATATAAACATTTTCTCTAACAAAGTATCGAAGTTATCAGAAAGAAACAAGGAGCTATTTAGGGGAAAATCTTAGGTTTGATAAATCACTGAATATAGTACTTCACTCTGTTTCCAGAATATGATGACAAATATCGCTTTTGAGACATTTGTCAAAGTTTGATAAGTGTTTCTCTTGATTAATTTTGGGGAAGAAAACAACTTGTTTAAACTGTTTCATCAATAATATTTACTGTTACTAATTATCAAATATTACTACCAAGATATCATCTGTAACACTTTGAATAATAGATATCAGTGTTTATATAATTAGCTATTAAAAATAGTCTGTAACCACAAAGCAGTTATTATTTGATGATATTTTTTAACATAAGTTTAGTGAAATAAATTACTTCTAATTGGAACTAGAAGATATGCAAGGAAGCATTAAAAGTAACAACACTGATGGCTTTTTTAAAATTGTAGTATTTTACAATCACTAGGTTAGCCAGAGGGAATAAGATTCAAAAAAAATTGGAAGTTAATAAACAAAAATCTGATAAGACTGCTTTTAGAGGATGAAAACAAAAGTTATAACTAACACATTTATGATTTTTCAGTGTGCATGAATTTTAAAATAAAAAGTTTAAAAATTAAACAAAAGGAGTATGAGTAGGACACATACATGAAAATCATAAACATCCAGCATGTTCCTGTGGAAGACTGGCACCCAGAGAAAGTTTATGCCAAACACAAAAGGGAAAAAAATTTTTTTAAGTTATTTTGAATAATAAAGAGATAGTTATCACTTTAAACAGAAAAATGTTTGATTTGCTCACAAAGTCCTCAAAAAATAATATTGAAATGAAATATTTGTTGGTTTTGGAGGGAATAAAGTCCACTAAAGGAAAATTCTGGTGAACAACAATTTATCTACTTCAAATTCCAGATTTGAAACATTATCACCTATTATACCAATAAATAAAGCAGAAATAGATGCTTTTCTGGAACTCTCTTGCTTTTTCCATGATCCAGCAGATGTTGGCAATTTGATCTCTGGTTCTTCTGCCTTTTCTAAAACCAGCTTGAAGATCAGGAAGTTCACGGTTCACGTAAGCCTTTGACTGTGTGGATCACAATAAACTGTGGAAAATTCTGAGAGAGATGGGAATACCAGACCACCTGACCTGCCTCTTGAGAAATCTGTATGCAGGTCAGGAAGCAACAGTTAGAACTGGACATGGAACAACAGACTGGTTCCAAATAGGAAAAGGAGTACGTCAAGGCTGTATATTGTCACCCTGCTTATTTAACTTCTATGCAGAGTACATCATGAGAAACGCTGGGCTGGAAGAAGCACAAGCTGGAATCAAGATTGCCGGGAGAAATATCAATAACCTCAGATATGCAGATGACACCACCCTTATGGCAGAAAGTGAAGAGGAACTAAAAAGCCTCTTGATGAAAGTGAAAGAGGAGAGCGAAAAAGTTGGCTTAAAGCTCAACATTCAGAAAACAAAGATCATGGCATCCGGTCCCATCACTTCATGGGAAATAGATGGGGAAACAGTGGAAACAGTGTCAGACTTTATTTTGGGGGGTCTCCAAAATCACTGCAGATGGTGACTGCAGCCATGAAATTAAAAGATGCTCACTCCTTGGAAGGAAAGTTATGATCAACCTAGATAGCATATTCAAAAGCAGAGACATTACTTTGCCAACTGAGGTCCATCTAGTCAAGGCTATGGTTTTTCCTGTGGTCATGTATGGATGTGAGAGTTGGACTGTGAAGAAAGCTGAGCACTGAAGAATTGATGCTTTTGAACTGTGGTGTTGGAGAAGACTCTTGAGAGTCCCTTGGACTGCAAGGAGATCCAACCAGTCCATTCTAAAGAAGATTAGTCCTGGGATTTCTTTGGAAGGAATGATGCTAAAGCTGAAACTCCAGTACTTTGACCACCTCATACGAAGAGTTGACTCACTGGAAAAGACTCTGATGCTGGGAGGGATTGTAGGCAGGAGGAGAAGGGGACAACTGAGGATGAGATGACTGGATGGCATCACTGACTTGATGTACGTAAGTCTGAGTGAACTCCGGGAGTTGGTGATGGACAGGGAAGCCTGGCGTGCTGCAATTCACAGAGTCGCAAGGAGTCGGACACAACTGAGCAACCGAACTCACTGACTGATGCCAATAAATGGGCTCACAGAATAATAAAACCACAATCATCAAACACTGAGAAATAATGTACCCAAAATTGTTAAGAAGAAACTGACATGGACTTTGAAAGGTTGAGGATGCATAGCAAGTAGATATTCAAACTTTGTGCTGAAGGATTTGATATTAAGTTCATGCAAATGTTAAATCAGAATTGTAAACTAATAGTCTGGATGTAAGAAAGGAACACTCCTCATGTGTTGATGTAAAGACAAGTCCACTCAAGAAAGTTATCCCGTGATCTAATAATACTCAAGTAATTAGGCATGTATCTGTCAAAAACCAGTTTTTTAATATGCCTGGAGATCTAATGTTCAGTATAGGGAGTATAGTCAACAATATTGTATTAGAAACATCAAAATTTCTGAGACAAAATCTTAACTGTCCTCAACACAAAACAAATGACAACTACAGGACATTATAAAGATGTTACTCTAGTTATATTGCAACGTATAAATGTATCAAACTAACACACAATTGACCTTAAACTTACATATTGTTATACATCAATTATATTTCAATGAAAAAATGAGTTCTTGATTGAATGATATAATCTAATGGACTTTTAAAAATTTACCTATATATTGCAACCACTTGAAAGCACCTTAGTTTAGGTATGAAAACTAATATATCTAGATCTTATAAATTAAAGTGAGTTTGTTAGAACAATAGTTTCCTAAGTACTCTTTATTGTTATTTTAGGAAGTCTAATTATTATGCAATGTATAGGGAGGCTTTTAAATACTCACACAACATAAAAAGTGTTCTGGTACTCCTGGGCATACCCACAGACATCCAGAGGTGACCATGTGACTGACTTCTGCTGTCAATTACAAGCAGAAATTATGTGTGTTCCCTTGCAGGTCAAGCTTGTGAAAATACATCATCTAAACTTTGGTGTCTTTTTTACCTCTTTCCGGAGAAGGCAATGGCAACCCAACTCCAGTACTCTTGCCTGGAAAATCCCATGGACAGAGGAGCCTGGAAGGCTGCAGTCCATGGGATCGTGAAGAGTCGAACACGACTGAACGACTTCACTTCCACTTTTCACTTTCATGCACTGGAGAAGGAAATGGCAACCTGCTCCAGTGTTCTGGCCTGGAGAATCCCAGGGACACAGGAGCCTGGTGGGCTGCTGTCTAAATAAAATGAGGCTAACTCCAAGTGCAAACATGAAAACCACATGTTGAAGATAGTAGATTACTGATCTCTGTTATATGAGCAAAAAGTAAATCCTATTTATATTGGAACCATGAATTCTTGAATTTATTTGTTGCAGCAGTGAGCTTACCATAACTAATACACAAAGTTTAGCAACATTACCAAGCTGTTTCTGTTACATAGACATTTTGGTAGTTTCGCGTTGTTCTTCAGTTGCTAAGTTGTTTATATATTATATATTGATAAAATATATGGCAAAAAAGAATTACACGGATGTACATAAACATGTGCGTGTATGTGTGTGTGTGTGAGAGAGATGTGTGTATGTGTCTACGTGAATTTGCACAATGTAATCTGTTTTTTTGGAGAAAGCAATGGCACCCCACTCCAGTACTCTTGCCTGGAAAATCCCATGGATGGAGGCGCCTGGTGGGCTGCAGTCCATGAGGTTGCTAAGAGTTGGACACGACTGAGCTACTTCACTTTCACTTTTCACTTTCATGCATTGGAGAAGGAAATGGCAACCCACTCCAGTGTTCTTGCCTGGAGAATCTCAGGGACAGAGGAGCCTGGTCGGAGGCCATCTATGGGGTCGCACAGTGTCAGACATGACTGAAGCAACTTAGCAGCAGCAGCATCTGTTCTTTAGCTCTTAGTTCTTCTAAGAACTAAGGTGGGAACTTCTAAGAACTAAGGTGAGAGTAAGTATGGTAGATAAGAATCAAAGGAAAAACTGTCCTAACTAAAGCATCCATCATCAAGAGTGCTTGAAGACTATTGCCAAAGAACTTACAATTGACTGAACTGATATACTGTATGGTAACCAATTACTAATCATTCTGACTTCATTTTGACCACTACATCTATCCATTCTGACTGCCTCCCACCTGTGTGCTCAGTGTGGAATTAAAAATGCCTGCTCTCCTTTACCAGCCTGTTCTCATAAGTGGGAAGAATAGTTAAGCTTGAACTTGTAGTTATCAGAAATCAGCAATGTCTTCTGGTAGGTAGAGAGTTACCAGGACCCTTCTGGAAACAATAGACCCCTTCTATTTGTTTTGCCTTGTTTACATCTTTTATATTTATTTTTTGGCAATCCCTGATTGAAAATAAAATCACATTTTTCTGTGCATCAAAGACAAGACAAGTCTTCACAGTGATTTAGTCTACTATGATTTCTCCAAGGGCATAACAATAAACCAGATGATTTCTTTTTAATAAATACTTTCTCTAAAAAAATAAGAGAATATGTTTCTTGATTTATCAAAACAATTACACTCTTTGTGTTTCACTGTGAAGGGTTCTCCAATGATTTGTCCCATTTTTTCCTTTTCATCCATCCATGTACACAGATATTCATCATGTTAAAATTCATCAGACCTTTTTTTCCAAATAAAACTGCAAAAGTTTTGGATACAAAGATGAACAACAAATCTATTCTCATCCCTAACATTTTTAGGCATATTTATTGATAATATCAATTACTAGCAAACAAGAGCTGTTATCAAGCATTATTACCAACATTTCTGGATGTTTCTTATAAGCTTGAAGCCATGGTAAGTGATCTGCATAAATGATTTTATTTAATACCTAAAACAGCCAAAGTAGATCTTTTACTTCTATAATATTTTCAAGAGAAAATCAAAGTAAAAAAAAATTTAAATCCCTAAATGCAGAGGCTATTGAGTGGTGAACCTATTTTTCAAGAACATATTGTTTCATGAAGCCTTTCTCCTAAGGTAAATTCATCATCAATAATAGGTATAGTGATCAAATTCATTAATGTCCCTAAGATTAGAGGACATATGTATAGTAGGTGGTCAAGTCTTAAATTTTTATGCTATCAAAAGTGTGACAGAATCAAAATAAATACAAAATTGATAGGATGAATAGTATATGCACCTTTTAATAGAGTTGAGCCAGATATTCATTTCTAGTGATCCAATTATAGCATTGCAATTGAAAGCGATGTTTTAAACTATTTACTCTTCTGTTAATGAAATGCTTATAGTATTGAAAATGAATTTAAAGTTCTAACTTCAAGAGTATTTTCTAATGTAGGAAACAACATCCAGATCAACTGGGCATCCATGTCTACATAAAATGTTTCCTTGAAAGAGGAGATCAATTCCTCATAACAGAGCCCAATCTATACTGTGTAATCTTTCTGAAATCTATCCCACTTCTTCCTAACTTCAACTCATTGATCCCAGTTCCAGCCTTTGAGGAACGCATAGTTAATTTACTTACGGATTCTACTTGGCATCCTTCAAATACTTAACAAATCTCTGTAATAACCCCAATGAGTTTCTCACTTCCAGAATATTTCCTTAGTGTAATTTAAATGCACTGTATTATAATAAGCAGAGTATTATAAGGGACGATTTCCTTCCCATATCCCACCCCCTGCCACATGCAACTCATAAGAATATCTGTCTTTAAATTAACAAATGATTAAAAAATGAAAATTAAATTCTATAATTCAAATTCCAAGTTAGTATAAGGTCACTCTACAAATAGAGTAGAGTGGCTCTTAATAAGTAACTCGATTCTGTCCTTGGGGTTTCACTTAATTTCCTAGTTTCAAAGGCCCCTGGCCAAGTTTTTTTAGAGTTGGACTCTTCTCAACTGAAACCTAGTCTTTTTAAACAAAACATTTTTTTCTTTTGGTTTCACCTATTACAACTGAGAGAAATTGAGAAAAAGATATGCCATTGTGAAATTTTCTAATTACTCATAGTTTGTGAGTTTTATTGTATTTCATATATAGGTTTTATGGGAGTAGGGAGGGAAGGAAGTCAGAGTATATTTTTTTTGTTTATTGAAGATGCATGACTTCTTCTCTTGAATAAGGTTAGATTCTACCCACTACATGTATTTTAGAGAGGAAAATGCTCTGAAAATTGATCAAGGCACTGTATGCTTGAGCAAAATTGATCTCTAAGGTAAAATGTATTTCAATGAGAGGTGATTTTTCCAGGCCTTTATTGGCATATAATTAGGGTCCCAAAGCAAGTTGAAAATAGGGGTTTCATAAACAAAGGTCTCCAAATAGCAAAGAGTATTGAATAGTGATGTTAAAATGAAAATATGGTCGCCCTTAAACATGCTGCTGCTTCAGCCTTAAACATGAAGTGATATTAAATCTCATAAGGGCATGCTCAGACAGAAAATTTCTTAATGTAGGAATAAGTGAAAAAGAAAAAAAATACCAATCTCTCTAGAAAGAAGGAAGCATCAGGAACAAGAGAGAAATAAAAATGCCTCTTGGAAGAGAATTCTATATTATCTGTTGCCAGTGGGATTAATGATTTTTGAGAAATTTTAAGAGCTTATAACCAGTTTGAAGTTGTCTCCTAAGTCTTCCCTAAGACTTCTTCTTTTGGCTTCTATAAATCTCCAGGAAAACTTAGCTAACTATAATTATTACTTAGTATTAGGGAAAGAAGAAAAGATAGGGATGAAAGATATGGGCAAGTTCAGTTCAGTCCAGTTCAGTTCAGTCGCTCAGTCGTGTCCGACTCTTTGCAACCCCATGAATCGCAGCACACCAGGCCTCCCTGTCCATCACCAACTCCCGGAGTTCACTCAGACTCGCGTCCATCAAGTCAGGGATGCCATCCAGCCATCTCATCCTCTGTTGTCCCCTTCTCCTCCTGCCCCTAATCCCTCCCAGCATCAAAGAGTGATGAGTCCAATGAGTCCACTCTTCTTATGAGATGGCCAAAGTACTGGAGTTTCAGCTTTAGCATCATTCCTTCCAAAGAAATCCCAGGGTTGATCTCCTTCAGAATAGACTGGTTGGATATGGGCAAAGTGGAGCAGAAAGTTTGCTAGATTAAGATTGGAAGGTCCTAATAAAATAGCTAGAAGAGACCCAGGAGAGAAATTAATAGAATGAATTGAACATCTACAACCAGCACCACTAAACACGTATCTTAAGCTACTTTCTTAAATCAAGTAAAAGGTGGAAGCTAAAGTTAGTGTTCTACTATTTTCTTCCAGAAAAGGAGGAGTTTTAGTTCCCAAAGTCTCATATAATAGGCTAGTGTCTTTACGTTATGAGGCATTTATTATATATTAAAACTTAGTTAATTGAAAATTATATAACATGATAGTTTTTAAATACTATATAAATATTTAAGTATAGTATGGTTTGAAACACACATTGCTAAAGAAGACATTTTAGGCTAGATGGATATTTAACATAATAGAAATATAAATACATATATAATATATAATACTGGAGAAGGCAATGACACCTCACTCCAGTACTCTTGCCTGGAAAATCCTATGGACAGAGGAGCCTGGTGGGCTGTAGTTCATGGGGTCGCGACCGAGTGACTTCACTTTCACCTTTCACTTTGACACATTGGAGAAGGAAATGGCAACCCACTCCAGTGTTCTTGCCTGGAGAATCCCAGGGAAGGTGGAGCCTGGTGGGCTGCCGTCTATGGGGTCGCACAGAGTCAGACACGACTGAAGCAACTTATCAGCAGCAGCAATATATAATACATATATATTAGTTCAGTTCAGTTCAGTCACTCAGTCATGTCCGACTCTTTGCGATCCCATGAATCGCAGCACGCCAGGCCTCCCTGTTCATCACCATCTCTTGAAGTTCACTCAGACTCACGTCCATCGAGTCCGTGATGGCATCCAGCCATCTCATCCTCTGTCGTCCCCTTCTCCTCCTGCCTCCAATCCCTCCCAGCATCACAGTCTTTTCCAATGAGTCAACCCTTCTCATGAGGTGGCCAAAGTACTGGAGTTTCAGCTTTAGCATCATTCCTTCCAAAGAAATCCCAGGGTTGATTTCCTTCAGAATGGACTGGTTGGATCTTCTTGCAATCCAAGGGATATATATTTATATATATATGTATAAAGCACAGGATATAAATGTGCTTCTCGTGTTCTGAAGCTTCCATAAAATCTTGTTAGCCCCAAATGTTAGGAAATGTCAAAGACTATGTGACTTGTTTACACTGTCTTATAAATATGAACTGAAATTATTAAATGTTTTCAAATTAACTTCAATATATTCTCAGAAAATAATTTGAAGAGATAAAAAACATAGTATTATTAATGGGAAACCTTCCTTATAAGCAAAATTTAAAAATCAGTACAAAGCCAGTGTCCCAGTAGACTACTGTCTACTTTATCTGTATCATGTTCTTTGACAATTGAAGGTTTTCTCCTTTGATATTTCAGTAGCAAACTCTAGGGGAAATGGGAATGGAACTCTTTATTTCCATTGGTGATTTATAGAACTACATGGTGATCCCCAGGAGAACAAGGACTATATAACAAAAAAGTATAGGCCATCACTATATTATATATATATTATATATTATATATATATATATATATATTAGGGCAAGTGGCTAAGTTTCTGCTTCTCAACATAACCACACGATAGTGACCATTAATATTTCATCAAGCTACAGTATTCACTGATCCCATTATTATCTTCCCTTGTTCTTTGAACTGAAACTTTTGCAACTTCAGTAGGACACAAATGCATAAGAGTTTTAGTGAACACCATATCTGCAGCTGTAGCCCTGGGTTTCTTGGTTGGTACGTCTATGTTATACTGAGATCTTTCTGATGCTATGTCAGGGCTTCAAGCAAGAATTACACATCTCCTTTCCTTAAGCAATAAACTTAGAATAGTTATTCTATCTTTGTTTACTCATTTATTATAAACTATATTATGGATTGCATATTTGCATGGACTCGAAGAAAGCCACATAGACCGACATCAAGGGAATTAAAATATCACAAGGAAAAATCCAAAGCTTAAGCTATGACATTAGCAGGAAAGTGACTGTTCTCCACTCAAGAAAATGTAAATCTTATCAAGGTCTATGCATAGTTAATGAGAAAGTTACCTTAAGGTAAATATCACTGCATATGTTATTTACAAAGGGAACTTAGTTTGTAGAAAGATAGGTTCCTGAAAACATAAGTATAAATTTAAGCTGGTGTAGACAAAATGAAATGTAACAAGTTTTAACAAAATGCACTTTTCCTATAGCACAGTCACAATGCGAGTAATAAATAAAATTACACTAAGGGGAAAAATATTCTCCTTTCCCTTCCTCCCTCCCTCCTTTCCTCCATTCCTTTCTTCCTCCCTTCTGTTATATTTCACCTCAGTCTTTTATTTTTTGTAAATGTTTTTACCTAGAAAAATATCCATGAAAACCATGATGAATATTTGATGAAATAACTTTAGAATTTCAAGAATGTTGGCAAAAAAGCAGGAATTACATATAATATTAAATTATACTAATATTAACAGCAGGTATCTTGAAGGAAGAGGAATATCTAAGTAAGAAATCAGTCTCTACAGAGCATCTGCTTAATGATGAAGATTCTATGCTTATGTGGTGAAATGAAAAGACTCCTGCTCCTTGGAAGGAAAGCTATGACAATTCTAGACAGCATATTAAAAAGTAGAGACATCACTTTGCTGGCCAAAGTCCATATAGGCAAAGCTATGGTTTTTCAGTAGTTATGTATGAATGTGAGAGTTGGACCACAGAGGAGGCTGAGTGCCCAAGAACTGATGCTTTTGAACTGTTGTGCTAGAGAAGACTCTTCAGAATCTCTTGGACTGCAAGGAGGTCAGCTCCATCAGTCCTTAAGGAAATCAACTCTGAATATTCTTTGGAAGCACTGATGCTAAAGCTGAAGCTCTGCTATTTTGGCCACCTGATGTGAAGAGATGACTCATTGAAAAAAATTCTGATGCAGGAAAAGATTGAATGTAAAAGGAGAAGGAGGCAGCAGAAGATGTAATGGTTTGACAGCATCACTAACTCAGTGGACATGGATGTGAGCAAACTCCAGGTGATGGTGAAGGACGGAGGAGCCTGGCATGCTGCAGTCCATGGAGTTGCAAAGAGTCAGACATGACTCAGTGACGGAACAGCAACAACATTTCCTATGTGGCTGATAATCAGAGGAAGCTAGATAATCAAAAGAAGCTACAAATCCCTCTGCCATCCATCCCCATTCTGTCCTAAAGAAAGGAACTGAACTAAACTGGGTAGTAGCTTCCCATTTCCTATGCCTGTCAAGTTGCTAGCTCTTGTCTATCTTCTATTGATCTTGGATTCAGACACAGACTTGGACACTATTAAAGACTATGCTTAAACCTTTTTTATTATGTGTTTTTAATTATTACAGTATCTACTTCTGACCATAATTCCACAGGAAATAGATTATGCCTCTTAAAAAAATGCCTAAATTTGACTTAATTTCTTCAGTTCTGCCTTAAATATTCTAAATGGAACCACCCAATTTTGTCCATCTAATAAGCCCTTCATCCAAGAATTCAAAGATAACAAACTCTGAGAAACTTGGTCTTATGTCTAGGGGAACTAATATAAATTTCAGTTTGCAATATTAGTGATTTGAGCAATTGAGACAACGTCTAAGAAGTCAAAATAATAGTAGAATAACTATATTCCTACTAATGAACATCTCTCTTATTTTGCTGGAGTATCTGATGTGAGTCAAAAACAAGGAAAGAATATAATGTCTAAGGCTAGCACTACAGGTTATGTGATGTTTTGTTTAGTCTTCAAAGTTAAAGGTTCCTAGAGGGTCACCAAAACATGAACATAGAGAATACTATACTTAGTGACGTCAGTCAGACACAGAAAAACAGATAGCATATGACATCATTTCTATCTGGAATATAAAAGTAGTGAATTTACGTATAAAACAGAAATGGTCTGACAGACATTGAAAACATATTTATGGTTACCAGAGGGATGATGGAAGGAATAAGGGACAAATTGGCAGTGTGGGATTAACATATATGAACTACTACACATAAAATTGAACTGTGGTGTTGGAGAAGACTCTTGAGAGTCCCTTGGACTGCAAGGAGATCCAACCAGTCCATTCTGAAGGAGATCAGCCCTGGGATTTCTTTGGAAGGAATGATGCTAAAGCTGAAACTCCAGTACTTTGGCCAACTCATGCGAAGAGTTGACTCATTGGAAAAGACTCTGGTGATGGAAGGGATTGGGGGCAGGAGGAGAAGGGGACGACCGAGGATAAGATGGCTGGATGGCATCACTGACGGGATGGACATGAGTCTGAGTGAACTCCAGGAGTTGGTGATAGACAGGGAGGCCTGGCGTGCTACGATTCATGGGGTCGCAAAGAGTTGGACACGACTGAGCGACTGAACTGAACTGAACTGAGCACATAAAATAGATAAACACAAGATTTACTATATAGCACAGGGAATAACATTGAATGCCTTGTAATATCATATAATGGAATGTAACCTGGAAAAAGTAACGGAATCACTTTGTTATACACAGGAAAATAACACAATGTTGTAAATGAACTATAATCCAATAAAATGTTTGATAAAAAAGAGATTAGAGCATCAAAACAACTTAAAAGTTCATCAACAGAGGAATGGGTAAAAAGATGTGGTACACATATATAATGGAACGTTGCTCAGCCATAAAAAGGAACAAAACTGTGTCATTTGTAGAGATGTAGATGGATGTAGAGACTGACATACAGAGGGAAGTAAGTTAGAAAGAGAAAAAAAAATGTCATATACTGACACATATATAGAATCTAGAAAAATTGTAACCTGGAAAAAGTAACTGAATCACTTTGTTATACACAGGAAAATAACACAATGTTGTAAATGAACTATAATCCAATAAAATGTTTGATAAAAAAGAGATTAGAGCATCAAAACAACTTAAAAGTTCATCAACAGAGGAATGGGTAAAAAGATGTGGTACACATATATAATGGAACGTTGCTCAGCCATAAAAAGGAACAAAACTGTGTCATTTGTAGAGATGTAGATGGATGTGGAGACTGACATACAGAGGGAAGTAAGTTAGAAAGAGAAAAAAAAATGTCATATACTGACACATATATAGAATATAGAAAAATGGCATAGATAATCTTACTTACAAAACAAAATTAAAGACACAGACAATGAGAACAAACATGGAAACCATTAGTAAAGTAGGGTTGAGATGAACTGGGAGATTGAGATTGACACAGATACGTTACTGATACAATGCACAAAACAGATAACTAATAAGAACCTATTGTTTAGCACAGGGAACTCAATCAGTGCTCTATGGTGACCTAAATGGGATGGATATCCAAAACAGGAGGGAGTGTATGTATACGTAAAGCTGATTCATTTTTCTGTGCAGTAGAAACTAATACAACGCTGTAAAGCAACTATACTCCAATAAAAATGAAAAAGAACAACAACAAAATGTTTACTAGAGAAAGTTACCAGTTTTATATCTCAGATATTGAGAGGAAGGTATATTTTTCTGTTTGCTGCCTATATGATTGAGAAAGCAAACGTGGGATAAGTGGAATGTTCAGGCCGACTTGTTCTTTCGGCTCTCAAGGTCCAGAGAAAGGAATAATGCATTGATACTAGCACTGATGCTGGTTGTAATATTAGGCACATGCATTTTTGCTAACATATTTTCAAGACCAGGATATATAGAAAAATAAAAAATGCGTGGCATAACATAAGATGTGTGTTTAAAATAAACTGAGCAAATTTTAAACACACACTTGTTTATATTTATTATTTTGTGGTACATGTGCAGGAATAGCATCTTTTCTTGATGAGCTGTGTGTTACTTACTTGTACAATCTTATACATAATATTTAAGATCTCTGTGGAAATAATGACAGATACTCAATTTTAATGCAGCATAAATTGTTAGTTAGGAGGGTTAGGGTTGGCGTTAGAGTTAAGGTTAGGTTAGAAATGGTTAGTAAGGAGATTTAACTAAGAAGGAGAACTGTGTAGGGCAATTTCCATTTCACAAAGGCTAAAGGAAGACAGTCCCAAAGAATGCTCAAACTATTCACCTACCGTCTTACTTGGGTTTCTCTTACCTTGGCTGTGGGGTATCTCTTCACAGTTGCTCCAGCAAAGCACAGCCGCTGCTCCTTACCTTGGACAAGGAGTATCTCCTCAGGGCCACCCCTCCTGACCTTGAACATGGGGTAGCTCCCTTTGGCCCTCCTGTGCCTGTACAGCTACAGCTCCTTGGACGTGGGGTTGCTCCTCTTGACCACCGCCCCGACCTCGGGCCTGTGGTATCTCCTCTTGGCCACTGCCCCTGACCTCAGGCATGTGGTAGATACTCTAGGCCACTGCCTCTGACATTGAGCATAGGGTAGCTTGTCTTGGCCACCGCCCCTGACCTGGAACGTGGGGTATCTCCTCTCTTAAATTGAAGAAAGTAGGGAAAACCACTAGCCCATTCAGGTATGACCTAAATCAAATCCCTTATGATTATACAGTGGAAGTAAGAAATAGATTTAAGGGACTAGATCTGATAGAGTGCCTGAGGAACTATGGACGGACATTGTACAGGCGACAGGAATCAAGACCATCCCCATGGAAAAGAAATGCAAAAAAGGAAAATGGCTGTCTGAGGATGCCTTACAAATAGCTGTGAAAAGAAGAGAGGTGAAAAACAAAGGAGAAAAAGAAAGATATCAGCATCTGAATGCAGAGTTCTAAAGAATAGCAAGGAGAGATAAGAAAGTCTTCCTTAAGGATAAATGCAAAGAAATAGAAGAAAACAACAGAATGGGAAAGACTAGAGATCTCTTCAAGAAAATTAGAGATACCAAGGGAACATTTCATGCAAAGCCAGGCTCTATAAAGGACAGAAATAGTATGGACCTAACAGAAGCAGAAGATATTAAGAAGAGGTGGCAAGAATACACAGAAGAACTGTACGAAAAAGATCTTTACGACCCAGATGATCGTGATGATGTGGTCAGTCACCTAGAGTCAGACATCCTGGAATGTGAAGTCAAGTGGGCCTTAGAAAGCATCACTACGAACAAAGCTAGTGGAGGTGATGGAATTCCAGTTGAGCTTTTCCAAATCCTGAAAGATGATGCTGTGAAAGTGCTGCATTCAGTATGCCGGCAAATGTGGAAAACTCAGCAGTGGCCACAGGACAGGAAAAGGTCAGTTTTCATTCCAATCCCAAAGAAAGGCAATGCTAAAGAATACTCAAACTACCGCCCAATTGCACTCATCTCACAAGCTAAAAAAAAGCTCAAAATTCTCCAAGCCCAGGCTACAGCAATACATGAACCATTAACTCCCATATGTTCAAGGTGATTTGAGAAAAGGCAGAAACCAGAGATGAAATTACCAACATCCGCTGGATCATGGAAAAAGCAAGAGAGTTCCAGAAAAAAACATCTATTTCTGCTTTATTGACTATGCCAAAGCCTTTGACTGTGTGGATCCCAATAAACTGTGGAAAATCCTGAAAGAGATGGGAATACCAGACCACCTGACCTGCTTCTTGAGAAACTTATATGCAGGTCAAGAGGCAGCAGTTAGAATTGGACATGAAACAACAGACTGGTTCCAAATAGGAAAAGGAGTACGTCAGTCTGTATATTGTCACCCTGCTTATCTAACTTCTATGCACGGTACATTATCAGAAATGCTGGAGTGGAAGAAGCTCAGGCTGGAATCAAGATTGCCGGGAGAAATATCAATAACCTCAGGTATGCAGATAACATCACCCTAATGGCAGAAAGTGAAGAGGAACTAAACAGCCTCTTGATGAAAGGGAAAGAGGAAACTGAAAAAGTTGACCTAATGCTCAACATTCAGAAAATGAGGATCATGGCATCTGGTCCCATCACTTCATGGGAAATAGATGGGGTAACAGTAGAAATGGTGTCAGACTTTATTTTTTGGGGGGGCTCCAAATTCACTGCAGATTGTGACTGCAGGCATGAAATTAAAAGACTCTTACTCCTTGGAAGGAAAGTTATGACCAATCTATATAGCATATTCAAAAGCAGAGACATTACTTTGCCAACAAAAGTTCATCTAGTCAAGGCTATAGTTTTCTAGTGGTCATGTATGGATGTGAGAGTTGGACTGTGAAGAAAGCTGAACACTGAAGAAATGATGCTTTTGAACTGTGGTGTTGGAGAAGACTCTTGAGAGTCCCTTGGACTGCAAGGAGATCCAACCAGTCCATTCTAAAGAAGATCAGTCCTGGGTGTTCATTGGAAGGACTGATGCTAAAGCTGAAACTCCAGTACTTTGGCCACCTCATGCGAAGAGTTGACTCATTGGAAAAGACTCTGATGCTGGGAGTGATTCAGGCCGGAAGAGAAGGGCACAACAGGATGAGATGGTTGGATGACATCACCGACTCAGTGTACATGAGTTTAAGTAAAATCCAGGAGTTGGTGATGGACAAGGAGACCTGGGGTTACAAGGGTCAGACACAACTGAGTGACTGAACTGAAGTGATATTCTTTGTTCAGATATATTTCTGTATTCTGTTGTTTGTTATGGTATCATAGTAAGTAGCTTGTGAATGAGTTTTTAAAAATAATTTTTAGATGTGTTTTAATAATTTAATGAATAGATTTTGAGTCTGAATATTTGTATATGAAAGCATATTTACTTTGAAGAAGATTAGGTTACTAATATATAGTCTCTTTGTTGTAATCAAGTAATATATTTTAGAGTTGTTAAGGTTTCAATTTTAAATTTACTGCTCATACAATAACAAAAACAAAATATTCTTTTATTTCCATAAAGCCAGTTATTATTAATGAATAGAATTATCTATACATAAAGTAAGGCTACTGGATGATTGAAGCTTATGTGTATTTTAGTGTATTATAATATCATACTAGACTATATATAGTATAAATTATATACAGTAAACATTAAGAATTAGGTACAAAGACTAGTTATTAGGGCTGTATGTCACATAGTAGCATAATCATAATATTCATTTTACCTTTCAAGAATTTCAATAAGTGGCCAGCCTATTCTCAGTGCTTGGTCAAACCAGTCTTTTATTAGGTTGCTCCTCTTGTGTTCTTCTACCTAAAGTCATTATTAAATGAAAAGCCATTACGGTCTAGTTTTATGGAGTCACAAAGAGTTGGACATGACTGAGCAACTGAACTGAACTGAACTGAAAGGATAATTTGGGATTCCCAGGCAGCTTAGTGGTAAAGAATTCACCTGCAATGCGGGAGACACAGGAAATGAGTCAGGTAGATCCCCTGGAGGAGGAAGTGCCAACCCACTCCAGTATTTTTGCCTGGAAAATTCCATGGACAGAAGAGCCTGGCAGGCTACAGTCCATGAAATAGTCAGAGATAACTGGGTATCTGAGCATGCAGACATAAAGAATAATTAGCAATATATCCTGGCCTATAAAAGGGAATATATTTACCTCATTCACTTCATTGTGCAGTAGAAATTAACACAAATCTGTAAAGTAACTGTACCTATCAATTAAGCAAAAGTAAACAAAAAAGGGAACAGTCCTTATGCATATTTTCAATGTCTGATAGCAGATTAAAGCAAGTAAATTATTTGTGCAAGCACGTACCCAACACAGGCACGTCAATTTTTCCTATAGAGTATAGCTGATCCTGAGCAAAAAGAAAAAGGAAGCTGACTCTTTTGCTTTCAGTGCTTAAATGAGGCAGCATGCCTATAATCGTGAGAGAATACTCAGCAACAAATCAATTTGCCTACCCTCCTTAGGACTGTGGCCTTTCAAAAACTTCACAGAAATGGTTAATCTGCTTTGTCCCTGTTGCTCTCAAAGCTTCCCAGAGAACTCTGCTGCACTGCAGATAGCCCGACAGTGTCATTAAAACGAAGAGTATCTCTGGAGAAAGACTGTAATCCTAGAATGAAAAAAAAAATCAATTTTTTCCCTTTCTATCTGTAGAACCCCAGAGAACACGGAGGACTCTTACATAACTTCCAATATTTGTACAACTTGTTCTAAAATCACATCTCAATTCATTGTGCTTGTGACCTAAAAGAAAATAAGTAGGTAGTTTGGGAATCTACTCTTCAGTGAAACAGATAAATGGTTAATCTGCTTTGTCCCTGTTGCTCTCAAAGCTTCCCAGAGAACTCTGCTGCACTGCAGATAGCCCGACAGTGTCATTAAAACGAAGAGTATCTCTGGAGAAAGACTGTAATCCTAGAATGAAAAAAAAAATCAATTTTTTCCCTTTCTATCTGTAGAACCCCAGAGAACACGGAGGACTCTTACATAACTTCCAATATTTGTACAACTTGTTCTAAAATCACATCTCAATTCATTGTGCTTGTGACCTAAGAGAAAATAAGTAGGTAGTTTGGGAATCTACTCTTCAGTGAAACAGAAGGTCAGGGAAAGAAATGGATAATGTGAAAGGAGTAAATGTAAGTCCATGAGAAGCAGCTCCTCTTTTTCCATCCCGACAGCAAAAATGATGGAAATGTGCCTTGTGTCATGATTTCATTCAGAGCAGTTCATCCAGTATTATTGATATACACATTGATCCTGTCTAAATGCCTACCAACCTTCTCCCCATATTTAGGGAAAAAAAATGTGAAAATCAATCAAACCCTTTTTCTAATAATACAGTTTAGTGAGGTCATGTTCATCAGTCCGTAGATTCATTTTGATTTCCTCATTTCTTGTTTTCAGAAACAACTGTTTTTTGAGCTGAGGCACATTTTATAGCAATACTTAACATATACTTCCTAGATATTTTATGTATGTGTGAATTATAATTTATGATAGCAAAAGCCATTGAGTTATTCTTCTGTGGAAAAATATATCTTTCAAACTAGGCTTCCATGTCCATTGGTCTAACTTATTAGATAAAGGTCTAACAACAAAAATCTAATGAAATTTGACTGACTGGACTTACTAGCCATTATTGAGAACCAAAAAAGAGAGAGAGAAAATTAGAAATGTCTATTTCTATAATCACATTTAAAAGTGACTCATTGTATTATGTTATACATCAATTCTGTATCCTATGAGGAAATCAAAGGTAAATAAAATATTTAGATAAGAAAAGCTTTCAATTCAATCTATTATGAGAGTCCTGCCCTTCCACGGAGTTAAGCTGTGTGCATTCTGATAGAAAACAGGGTATTACTGAGCCTGTTTCAAGTCTTACTGACTTGAAAAGCTTCTATAACAAAGGATTGGGAAAGCGGAGGACCTTCCTCAGGAGACATCTGGCCAACCACATGGGATGTTAGGGAGACTGTGTGCTGTCCCCCTGAGAGCCAAGGTTCTCCATTCTATAATCAAGTATTTGAGGATTCTGCCACTGAATAAAGTCTTTGAAGACACTGCTTTTTGTCTTCGCTCAAAACACAGATCTTCACTCTGCCTTTATGTTGACTGGGTTATCCTCTCCATGGATTTATTACTCATCCTCAGAACTTAATGGGAAATAGCTTAAAAGTTTTGAAGTATGAACAACTTAAGCTAAACTTTCTAATAGATTGGTCGATCAAGACTAAATCATGACGGTCATGTTTCAAAAATAGAGAGCTGAGATTTAGCATTGAGGCTGCATACCATCATTCAAGTTCTTATTCCCTTTTTCACACATGACAATTAGAATGGAACCCTCCTTGTACATGAGATAACCAACTCTTTTGAGCCTTCTCAAAAACACTAATGTGTGATGTAATGACAGATGCTCCTGTCAGTGCCAGATGCTTAATCCTGAGCTCACGTCCTAAAGTTAAGAGAAGGCTGAGTACACTTTGTTCTGATCAGAAGCGCCAGTTGAGCAGAATACCGAAATCAGATTGATTATAGTCTTTGCAGCCAAAGATGGAGAAGTTCTAAACAGTCAGCAAAAACAAGACCCGGAGCTGACTGTGGCACAGACCATAAAATCATTGCCAAATTCAGACTTAAACAGAAAGTAGAAAGAACCACTAGACCATTCATGTATGACCTAAATCAAATCCCTTACAATTTTACAGTAGAAGTGAGAAATAGATTTAAGGGACTAGATCTGATAGATAGAATGCCTGATGAACTATGGACGGAGGTTCATGACATTGTACAGGAGACAGGGATCAAGACCATCCCCATGGAAAAGAAATGCAAAGAAGCCAAATGGCTGTCTGAGGAGGCCTTACAAACAGCTGTGTATAGAAGAGAAATAAAAGGCAAAGACAAAAAGGAAAGATATACCATTTGTATGCAGAGTTCCAAAGAATAGCAAGGAGAGATAAGAAAGCCTTCCTCAGCGATCAATGCAAAGAAATAGAGGAAAATAATAGAATGGGAAAGATTAAAGATTTCTTCAAGAAAATTAGAGATACCAAGAAAATATTTCATGACAAGTTGGGCACAATAAACGGCAGAAACTGTATGGACTTAACAGAAGTAGATGACATTAAGAAGAGCTGGAAAGAATACACAGAGGAACTAGACAAATATGATCTTCATGATCCAAATAATCATGATGGCGTGATCACTCACCTAGAGCCAGACATCCTGGAATGTGAAGTCAAGTGGGCCTTAGGAAGCGTCACTACGTACAAAGCTGGTGGAGGTGATGGAATTCCAGTTGAGCTATTTCAATTCCTGAAAGATGATTCTGTGAAAGTGCTGCACTCAGTATGCCAGCAAATTTGGAAAACTCAGCAGAGGCCACAGGATTGTTTAAATTCCAATCCCAAAGAAAAGCAATGCCAAAGAATATTCAAACTACCACGCAATTGCATTCATCTTACATGCTAGCAAAGTAATGCTCAAAATTCTCCAAACCAGGTCTTCAATAGTACATTAACTGTGAAACTGCAGATGTTCAAGCTGGATTTAGAAAAGGCAGAGGAACCAGAGATCAAATTGCCAACATCTGTTGTATCATCAATAAAGCAAGAGTTCCAGAAAAACATCTACTTTGGCTTTATTGACTATGCCAAAGCCTTTGACTGTGTGGAACACAACAAACTCTGGAAAATTCCTCAAGAGATGGGAATACCAGACCACCTGACCTACCTTTTGAGAAACCTATATGCAGGTCAGGAAGCAATAGTCAGAACTGGACACGGAGCAACAGACTGGTTCCAAATAGGAAAAGGAGTACATCAAGGCTGTATACTGTCACCCTGCTTATTTAGCTTATATGTAGAGTACATCATGAGAAACTCTGGGCTGGAAGAATCACAAGTTGGAATCAAGATTGCCGAGAGAAATATCAATAACCTCAGATATGCAGATGACACCACCCTTATGGCAGAAAGTGAAGAGAAACTAAAGAGCCTCTTGATGAAGGTGAAAAGGGGAGTGAAAAAATTGGCTTAAAGCTCAACATTCAGAAACCTAAGATCCTGGTATTTGGTCCCATAACTTCATGGGAAATAGATGGGAAACAGTGAAAACAGTGATGGACTTCATTTTGGGGGGCTCCAAAATCACTGTAGATGGTAACTGCAGCTGTGAAATTAAAAGACGCTTGCTCCTTGGGAGAAAAGTTATGACCAACCTAGATAGCATATTAAAAAGCAGAGACATTACTTTGTCAACAAAGTCCAACTTGTCAAAGCTTTGGTTTTTCTAGTAGGCATATATGGATGTAAGAGTTGGATTATAAAGAAAGCTGAGTGCTAAAGAATTGATGCTTTTGAACCATCATGTGGGAAAACACTCTTGAGAGTCCCTTGACTGCAGACAGCTTACACAGAAACTAAAAATTTAGGAGAATCAATAATGAATCCCTCCTAATATTTGTTATATTTGATTGGTGCAAAGTCTCTTTCCTGCTGTTCAGTCATGTCTGACTCTGCGACCCTATAGACTGCAACTCACCAGGCTTTCCTGTTCTTCACTATCTCCTGCAGTTTGCTCAAACTCATGTCCATTGAGTCAATGATGCCATAATTTCCACTCAAAACTGAAATGGGAAGAATAATTCTCAGAGTACTAGAGAGAAGATTTTTCTTTATAAACATCCACAGACAAAAGTTTTTCACCTAGGTGTGCTCATAAATCCATATGGCATATAAGATTATCAAGGATTTTACTGTAATAATTCAATCATAGCATGAGGACAAAGAGTACGGTAGCGTGGCATACTATGTTATGAGTAGACCTCATGCTCATAAACAAATACATTCATAATAAACATCTTTGGAAAGAGATTACCAAATACAGGGTAAAGCACATGGTGTTCAGGAGGGTCTCAGCTGTAAAGACCCTTCAGATATTATTGAATAAGGAGAAAACTCTTTTTGAAAACATAACTGGAGACTATGTTATTTGAGAACTCTCTGTTAGGCATTATGCCAATTATTTTATGTGCATTAATTTATTTCTCCTATAAATTTGTCACCTTTATATTCCCAACTTCAGTTGAGAAAACTGAAGCAAACCGAGTAAACAGAGAAGACACACGAATACTCGGAGACCACATATAAGTTATTAAACTTGACTATTATCTAGGCCGCTTGATATTGAAAAGGGAACACATCAGTTACTATTGCCAAATTGACCTCCAAAGTACCATCTCAGAATCTTTGAGCACAAATATAAATAGCAAAGATTTGCTTGTCTACTGCTGCTATGGTCTGAATATTTGCGTCTCCCACAAAATTTATATGTTGAAACCAAATGTCGAGGGTGATGATACCGGGTAGTGGTCAGCTCATGATGTCTTAGTTCTCAAGAATGAGACTAATGTCCTTTTAAAAGAGTCTCCTTTTGCAAAGTCAGAGACAAGGAGATGTCTAAAACCTGGAAGAGGGCCCTCCTGCAGCAGGCTGACACCATGATCTCAGATTTCTACCCTCCAGAATGGTTAGAAATCAATATCTCTTGCTTATAAGCCACTCAGTCTATAGTATTTCTTTATAGCAGATGGAACAGACTAAGACAACTGCCATCTTCAGTTCATGATTTGTACTCAGTAACTTTTTTTCATTCATTTGTAAAAAAAAAAAAATGGTATTGTTGCTTTTGTTCAGTCACTCAGTCCTGTCCGACTCTGTGACCCCATAGACTGCAGCATGCCAGGCCTCCCTGTCCATCACCATCTCCCAGAAACTGCTCATGTCCATTGAGTTGATGATGCCATCCAACCATCTCATCCTCTGTTCTCCCTTCTCCTCCTGCCTTCAATCCTTCCCAGCATCACGGCCTTTTCTAATGAGTCAATACTTCATATCACGTGGCCGAAGTATTAGAGTTTCAGCTTCAGTATCAGTCCTTACATTGAACACTCAGGACTGACTTCCTTTAGGATGGACTGATTGGATCTCATTGCTGTCCAAGGGGTTCTCAAGAGTCTTCTCCAACACCACAGTTCAAAAGCATCAATTCTTTAACATTCAGCTTTCTTTATGGTCCAACTCTTACATCCATACATGACTACTAGAAAAACTATAGCTTTGAGTAGATGGACATTTGTTGGAAAAGTAATATCTCTGCTTTTTAATATGCTATTTAGGCTTATCATAGCTTTTCTTCCAAGGAGAAAGCGTGCTTTAATTTCATGACTGCAGTCACCATCTGCAGTGGTTTGGGAGCCCAAGAAGATAGTCTGTCAAAATGTAATTGAGTAATCACACTCCTTGATATTTCCCCAAAGGAGCTGACAAAATACACACATACAAAAACCTGCACACAGAAATTTATACCAGCTTTGTTCAAAATTTTCAAAACTTGGAGGCAACCAAGATATCCTTTAGTAGATGAATGGATAAACAAACAGAGGTACGTCCAGATGATGGAATGCTATTCAGGGCTAAAAGGAAATAAGCTAGCAAGCCATGAAAAGACATGGGAAACATAACCCATATTACTGAGTGAAAGAAGCGAAACTGTAAAGACTACATAACATGTGATTCAAACTATATGGCATTCTGGAAAAAGCAAAACTATGGAGATAATACAAAGATCAAATTTACTAGGGAGTGGGAGTGGAAAGAGAAAAACCAGGCAGAACACAAAAAATTTTAGGAGGGTAAAAGTATTTTGTTTGATACTATAGTGGTGAATATATATAATTATATATTTATCCAAGCCCACAGAATCAGCTATACCAATAGTGAGCCCTATGGAAAACTATGAACTTTGGGAGATTATGATACATCAATGTAGATTTACCCTTGTAACAAATGACCGTTCTGGTAAATGATGTTAATAATGGGAAGGCTATACATATATGGGAGCAGATGGTTTATGGAAAACCTCTGTATCCCCCTCTCAATTTTGTTGTAAGTCTAAACCCTTTCTAAAAAATAAAAATAAAATCATAACAAAACAAATTCAATCATCATGACATTCTTACAGAACACTTTTTTCTGGTAATCTCAATTTCCTCTCCCATTTATCTTAAAATTTTAATGAGAATTGGACCAGAAAAGAAAGAATGTGTATAAAAATCAAATGTTCACTGAAGACCAATCATATATGAATCTCTTAGCAATGAAACAGTTGCAAAGTTTAGCATAATAAATAACCTAGCACAATAATGATGGTAATAGGCACTATGATAAATTATTACTAGTCAAAGGATAAAGTTCAAATACTGGAACAATTTAGCATTATTTTAACCTATATGCCATCAGTGACCTTATGGGAGTAGAAATTCAGAAGAAACTGTTATGACAGGGTGATAAAGAACACTCATTTGACGTAGAAGCAGAGAACACTGTATGAGTTATATAATTGACTTTAATATAATTGTATTGAACATACATTACACACATGGTCATAAAAATTGTCACAAATGATTAATGATTCTCTAAATCATGGTATGAGTTTCAGATCATTTTATAAAGTCCATTAACCTACAAAGTATTTTAGTCATGATCTTTGTTTCTTTTTATGAATATCCAATGTCATATTCACTTGGAAAATTATAAACATTTTGACTCACAGATCTGGAAGGGCCCTCAGTAAGTTTGCTTGTCTCTCCATCATTCACTGACCAGTTGTGTACATCAGTCATTCCAGAAACAGACACTTAGATCTTCTCTGGAGAAGGGATTCAAGCATTCTAAGTTCAGATTACTTATGCTTAAAAAATTCAAAATGCCAATTTACCTATGAAACAAAGTAATAGTATATAGCCTGGAATGGAAGTAAAATCAAGAATTGGAGTCAGGAGTACTCCAGGAGTACTTAGGAAATTTTAAAACATTTCTTCTTCCTTCCTTCATTTTCAATCCTTTAATTCATTTTTAGTTGGAAATTCAATATTATTAGTTGAGTTATTTATATACAGTTTTCTTCCTTTATATTGCACAGGGCTTAAAGCAGAAAGTGTTAATTTAGAATTGGACAACATAAAAAATTATGCCAAATTTAAATTTCAGAAGATTATAGATAAAAGAAGGCAACCTAACTTGGAAAAACTGTCATGGAATGAATTAAGTTACTAATTCAAGCACAGAATATCCATTTACCCTTAGAAAAACAATAATCTTTAAAATATGTGGAACGATTTGTCATCTGTCCCTTCAAAGCAGCAAAAAGAATGGAAAGATAGTCTGTTAATTTAAATGAAGTAACACTTTTTTTCTCTCTAACATTCATTGGAAATCATTTCTAAGTATTTTCCAGTTCTAAAATTAATCCTAAATATGGAAATACATGCAATTCCAGAAATGATCAACATCAATAAGAGCAGAAATATCCAATTTATTTGAGAATGTCTATATTTATGTACATTGTAATGGTGTGCTGCAGTTCATGGGATCATGGTGTTAGACATAACTTAGCGACTAAACAACAAACAACAATAAGCATGAGCTACAGTAAAGAAAGAATAGATAAAATAGAGAATGACAATATTGCAGAGTATTAGACAGTAAAACCATATAATAGTTAAGAAAATTTGGCCTTTCTAGCAGCTTTAACATATTTTCAAAAGCAAGAACTGTTATTCACACATTAGTGAGAATAACCATCAACTGTATTAAAATGAGTAATAGAAAACAATTTTTGTATAGGCCACTCTAGCGGCTATCCTAAGGAGGAAACAAACAAACAAACTGCAAAAGCAGTGTTTCAACTGAGGTAGGAGTGTACTGCCAAAATATATAACGAGAAAAATTTGCCTATTTATCCATATGTAAAATTAACAACTATAAAAAATACTAGGGGCCACCTCACAGCAATGACTGTAGAATGCTAATCTAATTGATTATGAGGCTCTAATATGTTGGTTATAAGCAACAAATTATGACACATTTTTCCCTTTACATAATAAGATATTTCTTTACATCTTTGATATCTCTGTACTATCATCTATGATCCCCAAATAACCTTTCACCCTTTGAAAATCTTAGGTCACAGATGTTCCTATTCTTAATAGCAAAGAACACAAATTACTTGTCAATTTCTATCTAAAATAAATGATAAGTTTGAAGCTGAAAATCTTAGACAATCTCTCTTAATCTGGACATTTTTGTAGGCTGCTTCTTCTCCCTAGAGGCCCCCTATTAATTTTTTTCCTTTGCTCTTCCTGACAAATTTATCTTCATTGTTGAGAACTCAGTTTAGAGTTTCCTCTCCCTAGCAGCAATCTCTGAAATCCCAAAGACTTGGTCATTATTGTTTTTGGTTAGCCTCAAACTTTGTGCAAATTGCCTTAGCATTTATAACTTTTATCATACAGTATTATTAACTTGAATATCCTCCCCAGAAGATTGTAAATAGCCTGGGATAGAAACCATCTTATATTGCTATTGTTGTATTCTCAGTAACAAGCATACAGAGGGCTTTTGGATGGTCGGTATTGACACATATATACTACTGATACTATGTATACATGTGATACTGATACTACGTATAAATGATAAATACTATGTATAAATGATACTATAAATGATAAATGTATCATAAATACTATGATATATGATATCTATATACTATACATAATAATGAGAACCTATGCTATAGTACAGGGAACTCTACACAGTGTTAGACAGTGACCTAAGTGACTTTGTTATTGGTTTAGTTGCTAGTCATGTCTGACTCTTGTGACCTTTGTGGACTGCAGCCCATCAGACTTCCAGGTCCATGGGATTCTCCAGGCAAGAATACTGGAGTGGGTTGCCATTTCCTTCTCCAGGGGACCTTCTTGACCCAGGGATTGAACCCACATCTCCAGCACTGGCAGGCAGATTCTTTACCACTAGAGCTACCTTGGAAGTTTCTTTGTAAAGAAACTATACTCCAATAACATTTTTAAAACACAGATAAATAAATATGATTTATTGAAGGATTTTTATAATTAATCAGGAATAAAAATAGCATATGGAAGGCAGAAAAACACTTATTGTATGCAAGTCATCAATCCTTCCTACACACACACACACACACACACACAGAGAAAGGCAGGAAAATTTATCACCATAATAATCCTCTGTGGACTTACTATGTGTCAAAGCTTTATAGACACTGTAGTTTTTAATTCTCATACCAATCATGAAAGCCAGAATTTTATATCTGAGGAGACTGAGGCTTTAAGGTAGTAAGCAACTTATTCAGGATCTTGATTCTGATTGCCTGATTCCATCTTTAATTATTATGCTATAGTTCTTTTCCTTCGTATGTACTCTGTGGTGGTTCAGACAGTAAAAGCATCTGCCCACAATGTGGGAGACCTGAGTTCAATCCTTGTGTCGGGAAGATCCCCTGGAGAAGGAAATGGCAATCCACTCCAGTATTCTTTCCTGGAAAATCCCATGGAAAGAGCAGCCTGGCAGGCTACAGTCCAGGGGATTGCAATGAGTCAGACAGGACTGAATGACTTCACTTTCACTTTCTTTCCCTTCTTATGTACTCAGTACTTCCATTTGTTCACTTATTTAAAAATAAAGATGGAATATCCATTATGGGTACACAACACATATTAAAATGATCAGTTTTCCCAGGCCACACAAGCATGGGAAAGGAAAATATGCAAACAAGGACGAAGAGATGGTGCGGTAAAAGCATCTATACCATAATTCTGAGGAGGCTGGAATAAATGCTATATTTTCAAAAAATATGAAATGACATATAGCACAATAGCTTCTCCAAAATAAAGAATTTTTTTTCCAATTTGTATGAGTTTTCTCAGTTCACATATTGGCTGGAAATTCTTCCAGTTTCTTGAAAAACTTCTAATGAAGTCCAGGTTTAATTTCAGTGCTTTGAATAGCACAGGAGACTGCAGATAGAACAACATTAAAGCAGCATCTTCTTTACTGCATTAGCAAATATCTCCGTTAAAATGCAATTAGCAAAAAGAAAGAGCACTTTCCATTTAGTCAATTTCAGCCTGTGCTATGTGTGTATGTGTGTGTCTAAACTTAAAATCAATCCCTAACAATAACAAGAGAACAAATCAAAGTGAACAAAATAGTTTTTAGAAGACAGAATATAGAAAATGTCTCCAAATAAGGCTGGTTGATAATTTATCATTAATGATAAGAGTAAAACATATTCATGCCTGCATCTCCTACTAGTCCATGGATTTCAGGAAAGAAAGAATCATGCCTGTACCTTTTTCATTTCAAGTTACCATGTTTTGGCATTCAATAGGCACTGAGTATATATGTGCTGAAAAATAACTGTCAAATCCTTATTTTTCCCTAACCTAGCAATTTCCAGAAACTGGTATAAAGAAGGTTGAATTTCTCATTCTACTTGACAATGCCAGAATGATTTTCTTGTTTCTCCCTAGTGACCTTAGGATCATAAAAAGGTTCTGTTTACAACCCGTAAGGTGACCACCAAATGCCTGAAATAGAGCTTGCTTCATTTCTTTTCTTTTGCTTAGAGTTTCTCAGTTACAATTCCAGAACTACATTTCTGAGGAAAAATGTTCCTTTACTGTTTACACTAAATGGACAAGTAGCTAGATCACAAACAAAGCAAAGAATGAGGTCATGAATTGAAGACATTTTATGGAAGCTAGCAATGCAATCACAAGAAGGAAGATGAATTGAGGCAGTAATAATTTAATTAAAAAATGAAGTGGATCAAATTGGAAATTTAACCTAGGGAGCACATCCAGGATATTACTGCTGCCACTCTGCTTTTTACACAGCTTTCAATAAAATTCAAATAGGGAAGACAGGCTTACTGTAAATCACAATAGGCAAAGAAAGTACAAGGAGCCATTCAGAAAAGACTAAACTCACAGAGGAAGGAAATAGCCTCTTATTAGACACAGAATTTAGGAAATGCAAGAAAATTCAGGCCTTTTACTTTGAACTGCAACATTACTGCCTTAGTTTTTTTTGAACTCAAAACCTTATAAATGTTTAGGTCACATGCTTCCAGCTCTGCAAATTGAGAAGAGTGCTCTCTTTACGTGACTTCACACAGTAAATACTTTTTGATCCATCTCAAAACAGCCTCCCAGGAACTAGGAAAACTAGAGGGAAAGCCAGTCATCTTCAAAAAATTAAGCGCTATGGTCAGAATTTTTAACATGAGATAAGCAAAAACCTCTTTAGTCCTTAATTCCAGACTCTGTGTGGCGATGACCATGTGTCCAAAATTCTCCTGACACTTCCAGAATAGTTGCATGAGGAGTCTTGGACACTGCTTTCCTGATTTGCCCACAGACTAATGCTCTGTGAACAGTGTTTCACCTATTGCTCCATATTTTGACTGAAATGACCCTGCTCATACACTAAGCAGCCAGGCATCTCCCAAAGTGTCCATCATTTTAGCCTGTACACACAGCTGTACTATCAGAGTTTGGGTCCATGCTTAGCTTCTACCTTTAAATCCTACTTAAGTTTAGTCAAGAATAGGAGACACATCCCTTTGGAGCTCATTTCTAACTGAGATGGTTAGAACTGTTATCTTAGGAAGAAATATGTTTCAATCTAGGCTCGGGATTCATTCACCTCTGATTTGAGCAGAAGATAAACACTTATTTAAAATATATAATAGCTTGTTTTTCAGGAAATATGACATTATATTATTATTTTTTGTTAATTACTATTACATGGTAAGGGTTCCATTATGGCTCAGCTGGTAAGAATCTGCCCACAATGTGGGAGACTAGGTCTGATCCCTGGGTTGAGAACATCCCCTGGAGAAAGGAAAGGCTGCCCACTCTAGTATTCTGGCCTGGAGAATTCCACGGACTGTATAGTCCAGGGGGTAGGAGAGTCGGACACACGTGAGTGACCTTCATTTCACTTACTTCATTACATGGTAAGGAACATGAAACAAATAATGAGGAATTTACAGACTCAGTCCATAACTTGTAATAGCTGAGCTTACGTATATACAAGTTTCCAAGTGAAATGCTGATAGTCCAGTGCAAGATTAATTATAAATTTAACACTTTAAACTACCCACTAAGAGACAGGCTTGGTAGTTGAAGGCTAACTCATTCCACAAAATGATAGAAATCTTAGCCTAGGTTTTGAGCTGGATTAAATTTCTCCAATTTTAAAAAATAAACCAAATAGGATTTTCCCTTGTTCACCTCACAGTCACTTCATCAGATTTTCATTTCTTAATTGTAGAATAATTAGCACAGATTGCAGATGGGATAAGAGCAGGGTGTGGAGTCAGCTCAGAAGTGAGGAAGAGGAAACACTAGGATTAAGAAAGACAATTGTCTAGAATGTCTTTAGGTGAATAACTTGAAACCCACAGGATAGAAGGGCAGTTAGAGAGAGGAAGAGTTAGACTTAAAGATATCAATCTGTTTCTTCCCTGGTTAAGACTGTAATTCCTATTGGTGTCATTAAGAAGACACAGAAGCTACAGGCTCCTGAACTAATTCTATTTCTTACTAAGTTCATTATCATTAGAATACATAACAGTATGGTTTGAAGAGCTGATGCTTTCAAATTTGGTGCTGGAGAAGGCTCTTGAGAGTTCCTTGGATAGCAAGTAGATCAAAACAAGTCAATCTTGAAGGAAATAAACCCTGAATATATATTGGAAGGACTGATGCTGAAGATGAAGTCCCAATACTTTGGCCACCTGATATGAAGAGATGACTCACTGGAAAAGATCCTGATGCTGAGAGGGATTGATGGCAGGAGGAGAAGGGGGTGACAGAGGATGAGATGGTTGGATGGCATCACTAACTCAAGGGACATGAGTCTAAGGAACCTGTCGGAGACAGTGAAGGACCGGAATAGACAGGTGAGCTGCAGTCCATGGGGTTGCAATCAGTGGGACACATGAATGCAGCTTTTTTTTTTTTAATTTCGGTTTGCACTATAGCTCCAAAGCAGGTAACTGATGCTACATAAAGAATAAAACCTTTCTCTTATTTAGGAGAGAGAGAACAGAGAGAGATGAGAGAGAAAGTATTTTAAATTTCTGTTTCTCATCAGATTTCAGATTTTCAGTCCAAGAGACTGGACACACCAGGCAGAGCTCTTTACCCTGGAAACATTGCAAATATATGATAAACCATCCTGATAGTTATTAACATTTTGTTTAAGAATCACAAATACTTAACATTTCTATAATACTTTAGTTTACAAATTGGTATTATCGAGTTTATGAATATTCATAGATTCATAAAGAAGAAATACTGACAAAGTGGTATTTGGAAAAGAAGTAGATTTATAACGCAAAGTATCTTTCTGACACATATTGAACACTTGTAAGATATGCTACTGTCTGTAAAAATATGCAATTTGAAAAAAAAAAAGTATGCCCCATGTCTTGTTGAAAATAATACAATCATTTCAGGCTTTTTAACTTGTTTGTTTTCAAAAAATGTTACAGAAATCTTTTCTATTAATTTCTAGTTAATTGTAGGCTATCATAGATTCATGTAGCTTGAGGAGTTTGAAGACAGATCAGGAGTTTCTTATGGATTCAGTTCTGGTTAGTTGCTCAGTTGTGTCTGATTTTTCGTGACCCCTTGGACCGAAGCACAACAGGCCTCCCTGTGCATCGTCAACACCTGGTACTGGTTCAAACTCATGTCCCTCAAGTCAATGATGCTATCTAACCTTCTCATTCTCTGTCATCCTCTTCTCCTCCTGCCTTCAATCTTTCCCAGTTTCAGGATCTTTTCCAATGAGTTAGTTCTTCACATCAGGTAGCCAAAGTATTGGAGTTTCAACTTCAGCATGAGTTCTTCCAATGAATATTCAGGACTGATTTCATTTAGGATGGACTGGTTGGATCTCCTTACAATCCAAGGGACTGAGTCTTTCCCAACACCACAGTCCAAAAGCATCAATTCTTTGGTGCTCAGCTTTTTTTATGGTCCAACTCTCACATCCATATATGACTACTGGAAAAACAATAGCTTTGAGTAGACATACCTTTGCTGGCAAAGTAATGTCTCTGCTTTTTAATTTGCTGTCTAGGTCATTCTTCCAATGAGCAAGCATCTTTTAATTTCATGACTGCAGTCACCATATGCAGTGATTTTGGAGCCCAAGAAAATAAAGTCTCTTATTGTTTCCATTGTTTCCCCATCTACTTGCCATGAAGTGACAGGACTGGGTGCCATGATCTTCGTTTTTTGAATGTTGAGTTTAAGCCAGCTTTTTCCTTCTCCTCTTTCACCTTCATCAAGACAGGCTTCACATACTCGGTCCACATACTGTTGAAGCCTGGCTTGATGAAGGTGAAAGAGGAGAAAAATATCTTTCACCTTCATTGAGGCTCTTTAGTTCTTCACATTCTGCTATAGGGTGGTATCATCTGTGTATCAGAGGTTATTGATATTACCCCTGATAATCTTGATTCCAGCTTGTGTTTAATCCATTCTGGCATTTCTAATAATGTACTCTGCATATAAGTTAAGGGCTTCCTTGGTGGCTCAGAGGTTAAAGCATCTGCCTCCAATGTGGGAGACCTGGGTTCAATCCCTGGGTCGGGAAGATCCCCTGGAGAAGGAAATGGCAATCCACTCCAGTATTCTTGTCTGGAGAATCCCATGGACAGAGAAGCCTAGTAGGTTATAGTCCACGAAGTCGCAAAGAGTCGGACATGACTGAGCGACTTCACTTTCACCTAAAAGTTAAATAAGCAGGGTGACAATATATAGCCTTGATGTACACCTTTCCCAACTTGGAACCAGTCTGTTGTTCCATGTCCCATTCTAACTGTTGCTTCTTGACCTGTATACAGATTTCTCAGGAGGCAAGTGAGGTGGTCTGGTATTCCCATATCTTTAACAAATATCCACAATTTCTTGTAATCTACAGAGTCAAAGGCTTTGGTGCATTCAAAAGCAGAAGTAGATGTTCTTCTGGCACTCTCTTGCTTTTTCTATGATTCAGCGGATGTTGGTAATTTGATCTCTGGTTCCTCTGCTTTTCCTAAATCCAGCTTGAATATCTGGAATTTCTTGGTTCACATAGTGTTGAAGCCTAAAGAGTCTTGAGCATTACCTTGCTAGCATTTCAGATGGGTACAACTGTGTGGTAGTTTGAACATTCTTTGGCATTGCCTTTCTTTGAGATTGGAGTGAAAAATTAGAAAAAAAAATATTCTTTCAGATATGCACTTACTACACTGTTCTAACTTTCACCATTTCTCAGATGAACATATCAGTGTAAGTGTATTATTTGGCAAAACATCAAAATTATATTTAATATGTTAATGTAATTGAAAGTTCTCTAGAGAGTAATTTGATTCTACTCTGAATCATCTTGATATAAAAGTTTTTGAACATTTTACATTTTTCATAGGAAAACTCCTTTCTTTTTATATGTTAAATATAGATCTTTACTTCTTTGCAATCAATCAATAATAGATGGTCTAGAACAAAAATCATTGCATCTTGCTCCAAATTTCAGGGGTGATCTATCAGACTAACTGAAAAAATTGAAAACAAATATGTAGGCAGAACAAAGGTGTCCCTTTCAGAAAACAAAAAAATTCAGACAATCAAAGCATCAACATAACATGGTTGATATATCATTTTGGCTAAAGAAAATTTGATTTAGACCTTCAAAAATATATTTAAACAAGGTACCCCTCTTACACTGTTGGTGGGAATGCAAACTAGTACAGCCACTATGGAAAGCAGTGTGGAGATTCCTTAAAGAATTGCAAATAGAGCTGCCTTATGACCCAGCAATCCCACTGCTGGGCATACACACCGAGGAAACCAGAATTGAAAGAGACACATGTACCCCAATGTTCACTGAAGCACTGTTCATAATAGCCAGGTTGAAAACAACCTAGATGTCCATCAGCAGATGAATGGATAAGAAAGCTGTGGTACACATACACAATGGAGTATTACTCAGCCATTAAAAAAGAATACGTTTGAATCAGTTCTAATGAGATGGATGAAACTGGAGCCGATTATACAGAGTGAAGTAAGCCAGAAAGAAAAACACCAATACAGTATACTGACACATATATATGGAATTTAGAAAGATAGTAATGATGACCCTGTAAGTGAGACAACGAAAGAGATACAGATGTATAGAACAGACTTTTGGACTCTGAAGGAGAGGGAGAGGGTGGGATGATTTGGAAGAATGGCATTGAAACATCTATACTATCTTGTAAGAAACGAAGCATCAGTCTATGTTCGATACAGGATACAGGATGCTTGGGGCTGGTGCATGGGGATGATCCAGAGAGATGATATGGGATGAGAGGTGGGAAGGGGATTCAGGATTGGGAGCTTGTATACACCTGTGGCGATTCATGTCAATGCATGGCAAAACCAATACAGAATTGTAAAGTAAAATAAAGTAAAAATACAATTAAAATATATATATATAAATATAATAAAAATATTTCTACTAAACAAAATATATGTATATATATATTTAAACACCATTCTCAGGATTCAATAAACTTTAGTCTGGATGATTCTAATCTACCAGGAGAAGCTTCTGAATGTGTGGAAGCATGGTTTCTGAGTGTTAGATTTGGAAGAAAAAGTCAATACTAGAGGTTTATGGATGTTAAATATCCCACAATAAAAGGTATTTGTTTTTCAGTCGTTCAGTCATGTCCAACTCTTAGTGACCATGGACTCTGTCCATGGGATTTCCCAGACAAGAATACTGGAGTGGGTTGCCATTTTCTTCTCCAAGGGATCTTCTGGCCCTAGGGACCAAATCCCTATCTCCTGCATTAGGAGGCAGATTCTTTACTGCTAAACCACTAGGGAAGCCCAATGAAAAGGATAGTATTTCAAAAAAATATTGTCTTGTAAACTATCCACAATGTACTTCCTGAGAAAACAGTGATTGATCTGGGTATTACACATACTGGAAATGGCTCATTTCAAAGGTTATAAGTAATATTCAGTTCAGTTTAGTCACTCAGTCCCACTCTGCGACCCCATGAACTGCAGCACGCCAGGCCTCTCTGTCCATCACCAACTCCCAGAGTTCACTCAGACTCATGTCCATCAAGTCAGTGATGCCATCCAGCCATCTCATACTCTGTTATCCCCTTCTTCTTCTGCCTCTAAGCTAAAATACATATATACATATATACTTTTTTACTTAAAAAAATTCCCTAAATCTGCCCATTTAAAAAAAATCTCCTAAACCTGCCCCTAAGATAGTCCAGACATTTTTTTTTATCTCAACATATGTTTCTATGCAATGTCTCAAAGCTTATACTCTTTGCCCCACTTAAGCCATCACCCTTTTATCTTATTTATTTCAAAAATCTTTCTGTACCATCCAGCAGCAAAACCCAGTCCTTTATTATGTTCATGCTAAGATATAAATGTCATCATGGCATTCTCTCAAGGGTAACTACACTTGTAACAGATATTCTACTCTCTCTCTCTATCTATTGCAATTTGAAACTAGGAAAGTTAGAGTTCTGCATATAGAACATTTTCTGAGACATCAAGGACTTAGAGCAGACATATGGATGGTTGTTACTCAAGAAAGATGCATTATCTTTGCCATCTATGAACAACCAAACTTAAAAAAAAAAACCCTTCATTTACTAAACATTTTAACTGAAGTGACATATGCTGGCTCTCATCAGAGAACATGCTTTGTTTACAATTTATTCCACATTTTACATATTGCTGGACTTTTTATAACAAGGTTCTTGCTTATAAGGCTAGGAAGGAAGTAGAGAAATATAAGAATGAAAATTGCCTCTAATTAGTAATACAAAATTCACAAAGTGAAGAGGCAAAAGGTGACTATATTTTAGTATTCTTTGGCACGATGTAAAACATGACCATAATAACATGGTAAGCCAAAACTTCATCACTAATGCCAGCTGATTAGAGACTAAGTCAAACTACAGTTTTTGAAAGTGAGATTATGCTGGACGTGTGGCAGCAGCATCACTTCACATTAAATGATACAATTTGGTTTGATTAAAACTTGACTGTTTCTGGTATGGAGAATGATCATAGAGACTTATGCAAGATTAAACTGTAATTTTAAGCAGCTATAACTGAACATGAATATTACAAAAATAATGCAAAGGAAATTTGGTATCAGAAATGTTCTATTCTCCTTGTTTGATGTTTATATACTAGTGTGCATGTGTTTGGCTGCATATAATTCATTTTCCTCTCTTTAGAAATAAAGTGAATTACAAGCCACCAATCACTAATCATTCTATTCAAAAACTTCAACTTTTTCTCAGTGCCCTATCATGTCTAATTTGTTCCCATAATCTCTTTATTCTATCCCATATGACTGTCTCTCAAATTTGCTCCCATTTCTCCAACACCATTGATACTACCTTAGCTTCTTGTGGTCAGATCTTTCAACCTGAATATCCTCTAAATAATCTTGTCTTCTATGTACTTATGAGTGCACTTTATTGCTCTTAATTGTGCCTTCTAGAATACAAATCTACCCACATCACTCTTTCCTTCAATGGCTCCTCACTACCTTCAAATCAAATCCAGATTTCTTAACATACAGATGCTGACCTAGTGATCCAGCCTCATTTCTATGGAGGACCTTTAATAACATTCATATTGATTATTAAAGCTGGAAGGATGTGCCCCTGGCTTCCATGGGTAGAGACCAGAGATGCTACTAATTATCCTAAAATGCACAGTCAGCCCCACAACAGAATTATTCAGCCCAAAATATCACACTGAGGAGGCTAAGAAAGCTTTTATTTCCATAAACAAAAATATTTTCTGTATTTTGCTGAACAACTTGAAATGTTAACTGAAATGATGTATCCTTCATGAGGGATAATAACCAGGATTATTTTGTTCGATTCTATCTTTAGAGTTAAGGTTTAACAGAGTTAATTTATGTTTAAAGAAGAAGAGTTCCTGGATCTTAGGAGGGCCAGTATATAAGTATTTCTTAAATTAATGAATGCTGAATACCTATACATCCTCTTCTGCAATTTGGCTTTAATAGAAGAGAGAAAAATCTAGTATTTTTTTTAAATTGAAGTATAGCTGATTTACAATGTTGTGTTAGTTTCAAGTGTAGAGCAAAGTGATATAGATAGAGAGATAGACAGAGATATGTATAGATATATATCTATTCTTTTGCAGGTTCTTTTCCCTTATAGGTTATGACAAAATATTGAGCATAGTTCTCTATGTAATACAGTCAGTCCCTGTTGGTTATTCACTTAATATAGTAGTAGTGTGCATATATTAATCTGAAAATTTTAATTTATCCTCCACTGCCATCTTTTTCCTTTGGCAACTGCAAGTTTGGTTTCTATGTCTGTGGGTCTTATTTCTGTTGCTCCCATTTCTCCAACACCATTGATACTACCTTAGCTTCTTGTGGTCAGATCTTTCAACCTGAATATCCTCTAAACAATCTTGTCTTCTATGTACTTATGAGTGCACTTTATTGCTCTTAATTGTGCCTTCTAGAATACAAATCTACCCACATCACTCTTTCCTTCAATGGCTCCTCACTACCTTCAAATCAAATCCAGATTTCTTAACATACAGATGCTGACCTAGTGATCCAGCCTCATTTCTATGGAGGACCTTTAATAACATTCATATTTGATTATTAAAGCTGGAAGGATGTGCCCCTGGCTTCCATGGGTAGAGACCAGAGATGCTACTAATTATCCTAAAATGCACAGTCAGCCCCACAACAGAATTATTCAGCCCAAAATATCACACTGAGGAGGCTAAGAAAGCTTTTATTTCCATAAACAAAAATATTTTCTGTATTTTGCTGAACAACTTGAAATGTTAACTGAAATGATGTATCCTTCATGAGGGATAATAACCAGGATTATTTTGTTCGATTCTATCTTTAGAGTTAAGGTTTAACAGAGTTAATTTATGTTTAAAGAAGAAGAGTTCCTGGATCTTAGGAGGGCCAGTATATAAGTATTTCTTAAATTAATGAATGCTGAATACCTATACATCCTCTTCTGCAATTTGGCTTTAATAGAAGAGAGAAAAATCTAGTATTTTTTTTAAATTGAAGTATAGCTGATTTACAATGTTGTGTTAGTTTCAAGTGTAGAGCAAAGTGATATAGATAGAGAGATAGACAGAGATATGTATAGATATATATCTATTCTTTTGCAGGTTCTTTTCCCTTATAGGTTATGACAAAATATTGAGCATAGTTCTCTATGTAATACAGTCAGTCCCTGTTGGTTATTCACTTAATATAGTAGTAGTGTGCATATATTAATCTGAAAATTTTAATTTATCCTCCACTGCCATCTTTTTCCTTTGGCAACTGCAAGTTTGGTTTCTATGTCTGTGGGTCTTATTTCTGTTTTGTACACAAGTTCACTTGTATTATTTCTTTCAGATTCCACATATAAGTAATATCATATATCATTTGTCCAGTACTGTCTTTTCAGGCCTGATAAAGAGTTCAAGGTTTATCAGATTTTAAATAACAGTTCTTTCATTCAGGCTGAAGGTATTTGAAAGGACAACAGCAGATTCCAAGTGTATTAGTTTCCTATAAAAATTCTGTAACAAATTCCCAGAAACCCAGTGGCTTAACACAAATGTATTATCATTTGTGTTATCTTAATATTATCTTAATATTCTGGAGGTCAAAAGTTTAAAATGATTTGGCATGGTTGCGTTCTTTCTGGAGGCTCACTGTGGACAATATTTTAAATTCCTTGCCTTTTCCAGCTTCTAGAGGTTGAATGCATTCCTTTTCATGGCCCCTTTTTCTGTCCTCAAATCCATGAATGTAACCATTTTCAAATATCAATCCCTCTCTTATCTCCAATGCTGTGGTCACATCTTGTTCTCTGAATCTGACCATCTTGCCTTTCACATAAAGATACTTGTAATTAGATCAGGTCCATTTAGATCATCCAGGAAAATCTCTTCATTACAAGGTCCTTAATGATCACATCTGTAATATCCCTCTTGCCATTTGATGCGGGTTCTGTCTCTAGGTCAGGAAGACTTCCAGGAGAATGAAATGGCAATCCACTCTACTATTCTTACCTGGAAAATGCCAGGGACAGAGGAACCAGGCAAGCTACAGTCCACGGGATCACAAAGAATCGGATATGACTTAGCCACTGAACACACATGTATGTATTCTCAGATTTAGGGGATTAAGGAATTGGGGTTGAGACATTATCCTGACTACCACATCAAATAATAATGAGTGGAAAGTGGTTACTCAGTCATTTATTCATTCATTTAATAAATTTGCAGTTTACTCCAGGAGGTGCACTAGGAAAGATGCCCTTAAGGCATTGGAAGGAGAAGGTCAGCCTACTAGGTTAACAGTTACCATACAGAATGAGAGAGTGATAAATGCTTCCTCAGAGGAAAGGAGAGGGCTGTGGGAATGGTCAGCATCACTTCTGCTAGTGTTTACAGGGACTTTCCCTCATTTGCTCTCTTCCCTCCCCCCATATTTTAGCCCAAGGGTCATAATTTACTTTAGCAAACTCATATTGTATGAGGGTTAGTACTGATAATTAAGATCACTCTAACTTTTATGGAACAATAAATTAGCGGCAAAAAGAAAGAGTCCTGCATGGGCTCTTTAAAGACATTTTGAAACTGGTTTCACAGAGTTAATAACTTAATCTAAAGTTTTATCTGATGGATGTTATGGGGAGGTAGGTGGGAGGGGGGTTCAGGATTGGGAACTCATGTGCACCCGTGGCAGATTCATGTTGATGTATGGCAAAACCAATACAGTATTGTAAAGTAAAATAAAGTAAAAAAAAAGTTATATTTTTAAATACATGAGGTTTTTAAACAAATTTCCAGAAGAACTGGACTGTAGAATCATTTCACTAATATGACTTCAACTCTCTATGTTTAATAGAGAATTGGGTTCATTTTAGTTTCAAATTTCTACAGTTGTGATGCTGAATCTGTCTTCAGTATAGCAAATTTTAAGGATATCTTTTAAGAGCTCTTTGTTTAGTAAAAAATTTAACCTTGTCCCAAAAGAGGTCTAGTTCCCTTAGTTCCTGGGAAGTTATCTTTGCTTTCCTTGGGTCAGCCAGATATTCACATTGTGATTCAGAGTGAAGACAGGTCACTTTAAAAAATCAAAAGAATAACAATGTCATTTAGGGTAGAAGCTTTTGGTTATGCAATATCAGTACACAGGGAGATTGAGAAACATGTGGGCAAGCAAACAATCATGTCTACATGACAGGCACCAATAAAAACTCCCAACACATGTTTGTGTGATCTTGGCAATTTTTGTTGTGACATTAATTTGTGTCTGAACCTTTGCAAACCCATGGACTGCAGCATGCCAGGCTCCTCTGTCCTCCACTATCTCCCAGAGTTTGCTCAAATTCATGTCCATTGAGTCGGTAATGCTATTTAACAATCTTATCCTCTTCTGTCCCCTTCTCCTCCTGCCCCCAATCTTTCCCAGCATCAGAGTCTTTTCCAATGAGCTGGTTCTTTGCATCAGGTGGTCAAAATATTGTACCTACCACTTCACCATTAGTCCTCCCAGTGAATATTCAGGGTTGATTTCCTTTAGGATGGACTGGTTTGACCTTGAATTCTAAGGGACTCTCAAGAGCTTTCTCCAGCACCACAGTTTGAGAGTGTCAGTTTTGGCACTCAGCCTTCTTTATGATACAACTTTCACAGTCATACATGACTACTGGAAAAATATACCTCTGACTATATGACCTTTGTTGGCAAAGAGAAGTCTCTGCTTTGTAATACCCTGTCGATACCTCATGAGTATTATTGCATATGGTGAAGCTGGGATAGCAGCATAAGCCAGCTCTCTAGGGAGAAGACAAGGGAAGTCCCATGTGTGACCCTTCCTCAGACTTCACCCTATGCAGTTCTCTTACAGCATATTTTAATCTGTTTTTTTTTTTCCCTTTAGTTAGGCTTAAGTGAGTAAAATAGCTTTTGGTGAATGAATTTTCTCCCCTACACCCCAAACCACACACACACACATAAGATTAAGCCTTGGAGAACAGAGTATCTGGCTTTTTGGCTTGCCACTTTAACCTTACTGTCTGGTACAATATGATCTATATGATATTTGACAAATATTTGCTAAATTGATAAATGACAGTTTATGAATGGTAGTTTTTATTTTGATCTGAAAATAAAGCAAGATGCTATGCATGTTTATTCACATTATAAAATTCCTGTTATCTAGAAAATACAAATATATACACACGTATATAATTGCACACTTACACACACTTAACCTTGGGAAAAATAAGTAAATTTGCATATGATAACTTTTTATTTCTGCTCTTGTTGCATATCCTGCTGACATAAGTTAAGTAAGAGATTAATATAAGGTCAAAAGATAGTGGTTTAAATAAATCCATGGGGCCCACAACAAAATTAATAATAATAAATAACCTCTTTAGTTAGGAAAAAGAAAATATATATACAAGTGATACAATCCACAACTAAAAAATAAACAATTTCAGGACTACTGTAACTTGTTCTTACTAAGTGACCTGTTTCTCTACCTACTTCTTTTAGAGCTGCAGGCTTTCAAAGGATTTCTCACCTGCAGATGTGTATAGAAGGCTATCATAACATATTTATGCTCTATAAAATCCATATAAATCATGAGTAAGAGAAATGGTCAAAAACTTAAAAAGCAATCATGTTGGCCCTTTTCATAAAGCTGGAAAAATATGATAACCACACAGGTAGAAAAATATTCTGAAAGGAGAAAAGTGCTTGTATTAAGACGTAGTACAGGAAAGAGTTGAATTACTTCCATTTAAAAATGTAGATTTATTTTTATAATTCCATTGAGAGTTTTAGTCTTGCTTTAAAATTCATGTAAGACATTTAGTATTTATGATTATACACTAATATATGGCAGTATTTGTATCTTTGTGTTACTAAAAATATTTTCATGTTTTATATTTTTCCCATTGAGTTTCAGCCAAAACATTTTTCACTGTTTAAAATCTTTCAACAATCTGTTAGTTTCTAATAACATAAAGATGAATAAAATACAGGCCCTTTCCTCAAAGATCACAGTGTGTATGTGAGAGGGTAGGGAGGATTAAATAGGAAAATAAGTGATGCAACAAAATATATCATTTCTTTAGATCAATTTTAACTTATTCAATCATGATTATTATACCATATTACTATTTTCTAGCATATAATTTCAAGGGATACATTATTTTCCATTGTAAATATACAATTAGTATTACCAGTCCCATAATAGAACACTTATGTATGTTACTCTATAATGTTTTAATTGAATGCTGCTGAGTCACTTCAGTTGTGTCTGACTCTGTGTGACCCCATAGATGGCATCCCATCAGGCTCCGCTGTCCCTGGGATTCTCCAAGCAAGAACACTGGAGTGAGTTGCCATTTCCTTCTCCAATGAATGAAAGTGAAAAGTGAAATAAATATACTGATCTCAGTATCTCTCTGTCTCTCTGGACCTCTGTAATTAGAACAGATTAGGCAATAAAACTGTACTTGTACTCAAAAACTAGGTAATGAAGTGATATAATCAAGGTTAAAGTTGGTGAATTAAATTACTTAGAAGGGAATTTAAAACAATATTAGAACATAAAGACTAGAGAAAAGGTGAATATGACAAAAGAAATAACATTAAGATAGACCAATAAGAAGTGTTAAGTAATTGGATCATAGAGATTATAGAGGAAAGATATCAAGTATGATGAGTTTTGACCTGCAAGGCTAGGTCACTTACAAATGACTTTGGGAGGCTACTATGTGTCAAAGGGTACTACGTATCAGCATGACACAGAGAAAGAAATCACCATCCCTGTTTGTTATGACCTAAATATTTATGTCTGCCAAATTTATGTGTTGAAACCCTAAGCTCAAAGTGACTTGAAGATAGGGTCTTTGTGGAAGTAATTAGGATTAGATGAGGTCATGAGGGTGGGGCCCTCATAATGGCATTAGTGCCCTTGCAGGCAGAGGCAGCAGAGAGCCTGCTCCCTCTTCTTTCCAGAACAAAGTAGTCATGTAAGCACACAGAAAGACAGTGGGATCCTACCAGCTAGGAAGAGAGATTTCATCAGAAACTGTCCATCCTAGTACCCAGATATCAGAATTCCAGCTTTCTGAACTGTAAAAATATAAACTTTAACTACCTAGTTTGTGGTATTTTGTTACCAAGGCATGAGCCAAATAATACTCTACCCTTGGTGTTTAAAGTAAATAGAGACTTCATTTAATAAAATTTTTGCTGTAGCATAATATAACAGTATATCAGAGACAGAACTACTAACAAGTCTTGGGAATGCTGGGAAATCTTATTTTCTGAAAGATATTATGCTTAAACAAACAAACAAACAAAAAAGATGAGTAAGAATTAACCATAATTAATGCCAAGAAGTCTGACTGGATTTCTCATTAGAAGAAATAGCATAAGTGGAAATGCGAATATTTACAGAAAATCTTAAATAGTTGGTTCTTGCAAAAAGCAGAATTCTGAGAAAGACTCTAAGATTTCCTCTTTTTTCTCTTGATTCCAGAAAGAAATGTGAACATAATGGAATATCTCTGCTTTGATTAAGTTATTAACTTGTCAAATTTGAGTTCAGCAAAAGTGAAAGGATCTGAGTATACCCAAGTTAACCATGGAAACTCTTATCAGGATTTGGAGCTTCTATGAAGAAAGAGATATTGAGATGTGAGGGAGCATATGGACAAGGCACATGATGGAGAACTGTGGAGGACCTGAAGTTTCTGAGAGGAGCCCTGGACCAACAGCCAGCAAAGAACAAAGACCTCAGTTCTACAACCACAGAAATCTGAATACTATCAGCAACACTGTGAGTTTAAAACATGATTCTGAACTCCAGAAAGAGAATCAGGACCAAAATGCCTTGATTTTGGTCTCAAAATAAACTGATCAGATATTCTCCCAAGTCCTGAACCCTAACCCCCAGATATGGTAAGTTGGAGTCGTCATGAATATGTAACTTTGTGGTAGCTAGGTAGGCAGAAATACTGGGTTAGCCAAAACATCTCTTCAAATTTTTCTGCAACATCTTATAGAAAAACCTGAATGAACCAGGTTTTGGCCAACCCAGTAGAAACCTAATATATTATTTGGTTGTTCAATTGTTAAGGCAGAACTGAATCTTTCTGACCTCATGGACTTAGCATGCCAGTATCCTGTGTCCTCCACCATCTCCCGGCATTTGTTCATATTTATGCCCATTGAATCGATGATGCTATCTGATCATCTTATCCTCTGCCATCTCTCCTCCTTTGCCTTTAATCTGTTCCAGCATCAGGGTCTTTTCCAGTGAGTCTGCTCTTCACATCAGTTGGCCAAACTTTGAAGCTTCACCTTCAGTCAGGCAGCATCAGTCCTTCCAATGAAAGAGACCTTAATACATGAAACTTGAAGAGGCAAGACAGAGGAGCCTGGGCTTCATGATGTGGATTGTGAAGACCCTGTAAATGACTGTAGCAGGGACACATGTCAGATTTCCTTGTGCAAGGCTGTAGTATAGAGGGTAAATAAGAGGGCACTACTGCTGATCTTGTACAACACTATAGAGATTCTCTGGCAAATAGAAAAGGAGAGCTTGTCTAGAGCAGCAGCAGCGAGAATGGAGTAAAGTGAATGCATTAAAGGGGATTAAGAGGTGAAAGGACAGACATAGAGATGCTTGCATGTGGCTAATGAAAGAAGAAATTAGTCTGGAATGACTCTCAAATTTCTACCATGAATGCTCAAGTGAATAGTGGGCTATAGTCTAATGTGAGAATACAATGGAAGGGGGCAGATGGGAAGAAAAAATAAATTAAACTTCGGAAATACAGTGCTTGGGTGTCTATACAGAACAGAATGTGAAGGAAAAATGATGTCCCAAATCTGTGGCATGTTTTTGTGTGAAATATTCACAGTCCCTTCTTGGAAGAAATTAGCATTTCTAATAAAATGTTCAATCAATTACAAGATAAACTGTTAATGGTATTCATATTAATTCTGGGAAGTGAATCCCCCTCCCACTCAGCTGTCAATCAAAAGTCAATAATCAGATTTTTTTTTCAAGTTTGCAAGGATACATACCTCTCTTTTTTCCTTATAGATGTCTCTAACCAGCATCCAAATTGCTCTGATTCAGAAATCTTCCTTTGTATTATCTTCAAAATAATGCTTGAATGTATGTTCACACATCAATGTTCTGAACATTTAATTTTAGAAAATATAAATGGATCTGTCTGGTAAGAAGTTAGTTATATTAGTCTTCATATATATCACTGTACAGATCAGCTATGAGAAGGAGATAGTGGAGTCCAAGGAGGAGATGGAAGTGTGACAATCAAAGAGCTAAGAACTAGAACAGAGAATAGCCTTACTCTGTAAAAATATGGGTCAAAATGTGACTATTATGCTTTGTGACAGTTGTAACGGTAAATTTTAACATGCACTAAATATATATTATAATATTTGCAAAACTGCCTTTGCAAATATCTTTTACAGTAAAGCTTAAAAACTGAAATTTCACTACCAACTGAATCTAGAGAAATGAATTGAAAAGAGAGTGAAAGGAAGAAATGACTGAGTGATAAAGAGACTGTCTACACCATTAATTTTCCTGCAGATGGAACTGTTCTAAAAGACTGAAGAGTCCATAGACTGATAAGAATCAAATTTGGCCTACAGTCATTTGGCCAGCTGTACATTCACCTCAATTACAGTCATAGGTGACATGGGAGAATGGCTTATTTACTTCATCAAAATCAAAGCTGTCCCATGAGACATTAAATCACTGAAAAATTCTAACTTAAAATTCAGCCATTTCTGAGTGTGCTAGTTATCTACTCAGTGGATATTAATTTATTTAAAAAGTCATGCAGACAAGGCTCCTGCCTGATTCTTGAGAATGAAATTAGCCCCTCAACAGAAGCCAAGGCTGCCTCCCCCTCCAGCAAAGTTGTTGGTGACTATCTCAAAAAGGCTTTGTGCTCACCTATCCATTCATTCATTTATTCACACACCCACTCATGTATACATTAATTTGATTGTCTTCTCTGTTTTCACTTTGTAAGTTGCTAAGGATGCAATGATAAACTAACGAGACAGAATCCCTGCTCTTGTACTAGCCTCAGGGGAGATGATTGTTAAACAAATATTATAAAGTCAATATATTGAGGGGGGAGGGACAAATTAGGAGTTTGGGATTAATATACACATGCTATTCTATATAAAATGGATAACTAACAAGAACTTACTGTATAGCACAGGGAACTGTATTCAATAAACTGTAGTAATCTAGATGGTTAAAGAATCGGAAAAAGAATGACTATATATATATATATGTACACACACACATACACACACACACACATACAAACCCTTTCTCAGTTAATGCAAGTATCTTCTCCCACCCTGTGGCTTTACTTTTCACTGTCTTAATCCTATTTTGGATAATCAGAATTTCACTTTTATTCATGCTGTGCTTAGTCACTCACTCGTGCCCAACTCTTTGTGACCCCATAGACTGTAGCCCACCAGACTCCTCTGTCCATAGGGATTCTCCAGGCAAGAATACTGGAGTGGGTTGCCATGCCCTTCTCAAGGGGAACTTCCTAACCCAGGGATTGAACCAAGGTCTCCCACATTGTACGTGGATTCTTTACCACCAGGGTAGCCCAAGAATACTGGAGTGGGTAGCCTATCCCTTCTCCAG
>SJYC01130812.1:0-30621 GCA_006408675.1 Madoqua kirkii | reverse complement strand
CATTACACACACACACACACACACACATACACACACACACACATATATATAACTGAATCACTTTGCTATATATTTGAAACTAACATAACATTGTAAAATAACTATAGATTCCAATAAAAATTTAAAAAGCAAATTAAATTAATGTTTCTAATAAAATATCAAAACAACAAAGAGAACTATCAGAGAAAGAGAGAGAGAATATATGAAAAGAAAGTGAAAGTATTAGTCACTCAGTTGTATCTGATTCTTTGTGACCCCACGGACTGTTGGCCCCCAGGATCCTCTGTCCATTGAATTCTCCAAGCAGGAAATCTAGAGTGGGTAACTGTTCCCTTCTCCAAGGGTTAAATCTGGGTCTCCTGGATTACAGGCATATTCTTCACTGTCTGAGCTACCAGGGAAGTCTAGTGTCAAATTTTAAAAGGTGAAGGAAAACGTCTTTGAAAAAATTTAAGTTGACTTATGAAGAACAGAAGGAAAATAACTAGAAAAAAAGGGATAGTGGCTTTCCAACAAATGAGGCATGAAAGATCATAGGCAATATATCTTTCAACACCTACACACAAAGCTCATCCAGAGAAGCTGTAGGATGAAAAAGGAGAAGATAGAAGTGGCAGTTTTCTGTTGGATGATAATTGTCCCATGTCTCAAATGATCACTAGGATAAGTCTAGTTAAGATTTGTCACTATACAAAGGTATAATGTAATAGCTGACAATATTCTCCACACTGTGCACTTCATACCTGTGACACATTTATTTTGTAACTGGAAGTTTTCACCTCTCCATCTCTCTCATCTATTTCTCTCATCAACCCACTACTCTTTTCTCTCACAGCCACTTGTTTTTCTTTGTATGTATGGTTCTTCCTGTTCTGTTGTGTTTCTTGATTTGTTTTATGGTTCCACATATAAGTGAGATCATACAGTATTTGTCAGTCTCTGTCTGACTTATTTCACGTAGCATAATATCCTCCAGGTCCATCCAAGCATGCACTGTCGTTTCAAAAGCCATTTGTATTCTTTCTATAATTAGTTTGCTTGAAAAATGTTGAGTCCAAGACAAGCTTTACATAAACTATGAAATTACTGAATAGAATATTTGTAAATTTTTAGGCCTGAATTTCAATGTAATGCTTTGAATTATTAAATATGTTATATTTTATGACAATGTTTGAACTAATAATTGTCACTTATCACCACAAAAAATGACCCGAATAGACATACACTTGTACTTTTGTGAACAATCTTAATTAGAAATATTTCAAACTCTTGCTAGATACTGTTCCCACAGTTTCTTGGCTTAATTCATTTCCAGTGCCATACTCCTCACCTTGCTAACACAACATCTCCTTGACTGTCTTAGGGAAGAGAATAGAGAAATTTAAAAACAAAGAGGATAGGAAAAAGGAAGATGCTGCAAGAATGATTCCAAGCCATTCCCATGTCCTTAACATTTTCACAAGTCAAAATAATTAATATCTTCATGCACATACACATTGCTTTCCTGGAGACCGTGTACCCCTGTGGCTGATTCATGTCAATGTATGGCAAAACCAATACAGTATTGTAAAGTAGAATAAAGTATTAAAAATAATAATAATAAAATAAAATGTAAAAAATGATTCTTTGAAAATATCTAAATTAGATAAACCATCAGTTAATACAATCAATAAAAAAGAGAAAAGGCAGGAAAGAAATAACCATAGGCACAGATATATGTGTGTGTGTTCACATGTGTGCAAAGTAGCTTCAGTCCATGTATGATTCTTTGAAACTCTATGGACTGTAGCCCTCCAGGCTCCTTTGTCCACACAACTCTATGCAAACAAATTTGAAATCCAACATAAAATTGATACTTTTTTTAGAAAAATGAAATTTTCTAGAACTTTACCAAAACCAATCCTACAGGCTAATAGAATTCTAAACAAGGTACAGAGATAGCAGAAACATTTTAGAGAGAAAATAAAAAACAACTCTGAAAAACCACCCAGTACTGGATTCAGAACACCCAGTAGTGGATTCAGATGGTATTACCATCAGATACAAATCTCTTAGCATTTGCATTTTTAGAAAGCCATCACAACACAAGGATATGTTTCGAAATAATCAGGCTTATGGGGAAAATAGGTTAGAGGATTCTCAAGGGTAATGGATGGGACAGGCCTGACAGAGGCAGGGCAGAACCTTAAGAGTTGAGGCCTCTGCACCCGGGCACAGACCTGGACCAACCACCAGCTTTCACAGCTACACTGACCTTGACGGCAACAATCAAGCCCAAAGGATCAGGTTTCAAGACCCAGCTCCTGAATGCTTCTGGAGGGCCACATGGCCTTAGGGATAACCACTTTGGAATAAAGACCACACACGCCTGGTATTCCATGTCAGGGACCTGCAGAGACTTCTGTACTGTCCTGCACTCCCCCCGGACCTTGCCACAGATTGGAGATGTGGCTGGTGCTCTGATCACTGCTGGTCCTAACAGGTCTATGACTAGAGGTGTTTGGTTTCAGATGCACTGAGGGGAGAAATGAATGACTTCCATCCTGGGAGGCTAAGAGAGGAAAGCCCAGGAGTCCAGACCTTGCAGGGACTCAGATGCCACTCAGCCTGCTGTCTTTAATTCTACCTGCACAGCTTCTGTAGCATCTGACCAAGTTCAAAGGAGTGACCATTTCCACCAAGGCAAACTGCATCCTGCAGTGAGCCTCCATGTCTTCCCCCAGGGAGCTCAAGCCCTGATGTAATATACATCCACTGGCTGGTTAGAGACAGAAAGCAAAGCTGTGTGATGCTCAAGCCATAGCCCCATATTATTCTGGTAGGGTTCTGTCTGACACAGGATCAAGTTCCATACCAGCTGGAAAGCAAGCAAGAAAGTGCCCCTGGAACAAAGGGTGAATGCAGGCTTCTGTGTTGATGAACGTATCCTTCAGCTGTTGTTATTTAGTGTTGTTACCCCAGATGCACAGAAAGAGTATGTGTGAACCAAAGTGCCTACTGCATTATACCGTCACAAGCTCTTTATTTACTCATTGTTTATGAGGTAATTTCAGTTTCTAAAACATGAATTACATTAAAACAGACTGTTGGAAAGAGCCAGTAATTCTACATGCCATTTAAACTACTCCAGAGCATTAATTTCCATCCAATTTTTTGATGAAGCAAATATAAATCAATAGACTAAAACAACAAATACTGCACAAACAGTTCACAGGCGAGTCTCTGTGTGATGTAATTAAAATTTAAACAAAATATTAGAAAATAAATCAGAGGTCCTCATTTAAAGAATATTGCAAGTAAGAAAGATATTCTAAGAAGCCAGGGAGGTACACAGATTATTCAGTTCAATTCAGTTCAGTCATTCAGTCGTGTTCAACTCTTTGTGACCCCGTAGACTGTGGCATGCCAGGCTTCCTTGACCATCACCAACTCCCAGAGCTTGCTCAAATTTATGTCCATTGAGTAGTTGATGCCAGTCAACAATCACATCCTCTGTCATCCCCTTCCCCTTCTGCCTTCATTCTTTCCCAGCAGCAGGGTCTTTTCCAATGAGTCACTACTTCACATCAGGTGGCCAAAGTATTGGAGTTTCAGCTTCAGCATCCGTCCTTCCAATGAATATTCAGGACTGATTTCTTTAGGGTTGATTGGTTTGATGTCCTTGCAGTCCAAGAGACTCTCAAGAGTCTTCTGCAGCACCACAATTCAGAAGCATCGGTTCTTTGGTGCTCAGCTTTCTTTATGGTCCAACTCTCACATCCATACATAACTACAGGAAAAAAAGCCATATTTTTGACTAGGTGGACCTTTGTTAGCAAAGTAATATCTCTGCTTTTTAACATGCTATCTAGGTTGGTCATAATTTTTCTTCCAAGCAACAAGCATCTTTTAATTCATGGCTGCAATCACCATCAGCAGGGATTTTGGAGCCCAAGAAAATAAAGGCTATCACTGTTTCCATTGTTTCCCCATCTGTTTGCCATGAAGTGATGGGACCAGATGCCGTGATCTTAGTTTTCTGAATGTTGAGATTTAAACCAGCTTTTTCACTCTCATCTTTCACTTTCATCAAGAGGCTATTTAGTTCTTCTTTATTTTCTGCTATAAAGGCAGTGTCATCTGCATATCTGAGGTTATTGATATATCTCCCCGAAATCTGGATTGAAGTTTTTGCTTCATCTACCACCCCCTCCCTCACAATTTTTCATGATGTACTCTGCATATAAGTTAAATAAGCAGGGTGACAATATACAGCCTTGACATACTCCTTTCCCAATTTGGAACAAGTCTGTTGTTCCATGTCCCATTCTTCTGTTGCTTCTTAACCTGCATATAGGTTTCTCAGGAGACAGGTAAGGTGGTCTGGTTTTCCCATCCCTTTAAGAAGTTTCTATAGTTTGTTGTGAAAAGTTCTCCAGTGGATAACATTTCATCAAAACTGTGCACCATGACATGTCCATCTTGGGTGGCCCTAAATGGTGTGGCTCATAATTTCATTGAGTCAGACAAGACTGTGATCCATATGATCAGTTCGGTTAGTTTTCTGTGCTTGTAAACCATTCAGCACACATTATTAGGAAGTTTATTAATATAACCCACATTAATATATCTGAGAAAAAATTCAGATTACTTCCTTCTTGGATCTGAAAAGGGGTTTGTCAGACTCAACACTAATTATTCATAAAAACAGAAATACTGACAAAATAGAAATTGATGGATAATCCCTTAATGACTAACAAATGCATTTACCAATGATCTTCATAACTTGCTGAATCTGTATCTGTGATCCACCTACTGGCGAAAATGTGTTTGTAATCCTAAAATCAATACATGTGGACTTGCTGCAGTGATTGTGGAACACAGACAGGAGCAGGCCGGTGAAAATTTTGAGCTGTCCAAGCATGCTGAGGTCCAGGGCCACTACAGAGCCCATCATAGGATGGAGACAGTGGGGGCAGGGCAGTGTGGGCCACGAGCCCAGCGCTTAGCCAACTCTACCACCATTAGTGGGACAGTCACAGGCAAATCACTTAAATCCGCTCTTATTTCTTCTTTTGTAAAAGAAAGGAAATATCAGAAAGAGTTGTTTTAGGATTTAAGATTATGTGAGACACGTCTGCACCCCATAAAAACTCACACACATACTACCCTAGGAGCAGTGGCTCAGTAAAAGCATACTGCATTTAGTTCCATTTTGCTTTGATGTGCCTCACAGATATTGCGTGTTTCACCAACTGAATATTTGTGGCTACCCTGAGTCCAGCAAGTCTATCAATCCCATTTTTACATTTGTTCACTTTCTGTATTTCTGTCACATTTTGGTAACTCACAACAGTTCAAAAATTTTCATTATTATATTTCATTTGTGATCAGTGAGCTTTTTTTAAGGGAGGAAATGTATACAATTTTGGTGGTGGTGGTTTAGTTACTAAGTCATGTCTGACTCTTGCAATCCTCATGGGCTGTAGCCTGTCAGGGTCCTCTGTCCATGGGATTCTCTAGGCAAGAATACGGGAGTTTATAGCCAATTCCTTCTCCAGGGGATCTTACCAACCCAGGGATCGAACCCAGGTCTCCTGCACTGCAGGAAGATTCTTTACCAGCTGAGCCACAAGGGAAGCCACAAATACATATTTTATTATTATGTAAATATATTTTTAAAAAACACAAGCTGGAATCAAGATTGCCTGGAGAAATATCAATAACCTCAGATATACAGATGACACCACCCTTATGACAGAAAATGAAGAAGAACTGAAGAACCTTTTGATGGAAGTGAAAGAGGAGAGTGGAAAGTTGGCTTAAAACTCAGCATTCAGAAAACTAAGATCATGGCATCCAGTCTCAATACTTCATGGCAAATAGATGGGGAAACAGTGGAAACTGGCAGACTTTCTTTTTTGGGGCTCCAAAATCACTGCAGATGGTGACTGCAGCTGTGAAATTAAAAGATGCTTACTACTTGCAAGGAAAGCTATGACCAACCTAGACAGTATATAAAAAAGCAGTGACATTACTTTGTCAACAAAGGTCCATCTGGTCAAGGCTACAGTTTTTCCAGTAGTCATGTATAGATGTGAGAGTTGGACTATAAAGAAACGGAAGCAACTTATATCCATCAGCAGGTGGATGGATAAGAAAGCTGTGGTACATGTAAACAATGGAGTATTACTCAGCCATTAAAAAGAATACATTTGAATCAGTTCTAATGAGGTGGATGAAACTGGATCATATTATACAGAGTGAAGTAAGCCAGAAAGAAAAACACCAATACAGTATACTAATGCATATATATGGAATTTAGAAGATGGTAATGACAACCCTGTATGCGAGACAGCCAAAGAGACATAGATGTATAGAACCGTCTATTGGACTCTATGAGAGAGGGAGAGGGTAGGATGATTTGGGAGAATGGCATTAAAACATGTATAATATCATATGAGAAACTAATCGCCAGTCCAGGTTTGATGCAGGATACAGGATCCTTGGGCTGGTTCACTGGGATGACCCAGAGGGATGGTATGGGAAGGGAGGTGGGAGGGGGGTTCAGGATTGGGAACACGTGTACACCCATGGCAGATTCATGTTGATGTATGGTAAAAACCAATACAATATTGTAAAGTAATTAGCCTCCAATTAAAATAAATAAACTTCAATTAAAACTAAAAAAAAAAAAATTCTGAGTGCTGAAGAACTGATGCTTTTGAACTGTGGTGTTGGAGAAGACTCTTGAGAATCCCTTGGACTGAAAAGAGATCCAACCAGTCCATCCTAAAGGAGATCAGTCCTGAGTTTTCATTGGAAGGAGTGATGTTGAAGCTGAAACCCCAATATTTTGGCCACCTGATGAGAAGAGCTGACTTATTGGAAAAGACTCTGATGCTGGGAAAGATTGAAGGCAGGAGGAAAAGGGGACGACAGAGGATGAGATGACTGGATGGTATCACTGGCTCAATGGACATGAGTTTCTGTAAATTCCAGGAGTTGGTCATGGACAGGAGACCTGGCATGCTGCAATCCATGGGATCGCAAAGAGTCGGACACAACTGAACTGAACTGAACTGAAAAGAAAATTGATTTATGGGTTTTTTTTTAAATTTTATGTAAAGTAGTGTAACATAATGTGGTTATAGACTTTGATAACTTAGAAACACAGACTACAAATACTAAATTAACTACTATAGTAACAAAGCAAACAATTACAGTGAATAAATCAGCAAAAGAGATGAAAAGAGTAATAAAAAGTACTCAATGCAAAAGAAAACAGAAAAAAAAGAGGAAAAGTGAATCAAGAAAATCAGGAAAAATAGAAGACAAATAACAGGATTGTAGTTATTAAAATATATCTATATTTAATAATAATATCACATGTAAATTATTGAAATTCTGATTACAAAGCAAGAATATATCAGACTGGACTAAGAAATAAAAACAAGAAAGTACTTCAATATAAAGAAACAAGACAAGACAAGGAAACAAAACGTGTCCACTGACAGACAAGTGATTTAAAATGTGATATTATATATATATATGTATATACACACACACATACACACACACACACGCACACAGAGTGACTTTTGATATTACCAATCACTAAAAGATTACAACTGACTGAAGGCTCAGATGATTGCTAGCATTTTTTAAACAAAGTACTTTTCAATTAAGGTATGTGTATTGTTTTCTTAGATGCAATGCTAATGCAGAATTCATGCTGTAAATATAACTTTTATATGTACTAGGAAATCAAAAAAGTCAAATGACTTGCATTACTGTGGTATCTGATTTATTGCAATGGTCTGGAACCACACTCACACTGTTGCCACAGCATTTCTGTTCTTGCTGAGAGTCTGTGGTGACTTTATAGAACATGATTATCATGAAGAATGAGAACCGAATGTGCAAATATATATTACATATGTACATATAAAATTTATACATAGTATATATAGTACATATATATGTGAGTGTATATGCAAAAAAGTGTGTTAGTTGCTCAGTTGTGTCCGACTCTTTGAGACCCCATGGACAGTCAGGCTCTTCTGCCCATGTGATTCTCCAGGCAAGAATACTAGAGTGGGTTATCATTTTCTTTTCTAGTAGGCTGCCAGGGGATCTTCCTGTTCCAGGGATCAAACCCGGGTCTCCTGCACTGCAGGCAGATTCTTCACCATCTGAGCCAGCAGGGAAGACCATGTAAATATATATGCACCCCTATATATGTGCATCCTGTGTATATGTGTATGCATCACATATGTGTGAAAAGTAAGAACTACATAGAGGAGTATTACTGAAGGCTTCATTGCCAAGTTAAACACATGGAAATCCCATAATCAGCTTTACTATGTATCTAGTACAGCATTAGATTTCTCACCAACGTAATTGGTTAAAACAGAAAAATTAGAAGCATAAATACTGAAAAGGAGGGAACACTAAATTATTAATATTTGCAAATATGATTTAAACCTGAAATTCCACCAGACTCAACTGGAAAACTTCTACAAACAATAAATAATTCATTCAGGTAGTGAGGTGTGAAATTAAAACACAGAAATCAATAGCCTTCATGTATGCACATAATGACCAATTGAAGATATAAGGTAAAAGAAGACTTTATTTATATTAGCAGGCAAAGGAAAATTAAAAGCATGCGGGAAAAAAATCAATGAAAAATAAGAAAGATCTACTTGAGAAAAAATTTTAAGCATCTTAACAATCACAAAAGTAGAATGAAACAAGGGGAATTATATACCATATGAAGACTCAGCCTCATAAAGGGTTCATGTGCAGGGCATATGGAAAATTAAATAGGCAAAAATTTCAAAAAAATGTTGGCAAAAAACGTGACCTGGGAAGATTAGTACTACCAGAAAACAAACATAAAATTAAAAATTGAGTTATTGATTTCTGTATTAACAGACCAACAAAATAAGCTGATTTTTCAGATAAACTCACATACATATAGAAATATACTGTACCGTTTACTATACTATAGCACTTCAGTTAAAATAGGTAGGATTGAAATTTTAAACCAAAGTGTTGTGATAAATTTGTGAAATATTGAAGTTGAACTGATACCTCATCACACACTAAAATTAATCCAAACTGATTAAAGACATACACATGTATAGATTCATATAATTTTTATATTTACCTCCAACAATAGTGTGGAAGGTATGGCTAATTAATCTATAACCATAGACTGGAAAAAGCTATTCTAGCTGTCTCAAAATCTAGTTTTAAGAGAAACATTTAATTCTACTTTATATTAATATAAATAAGATTCTATGCCTAGATACCCCAGATCGCCATGCGTTCAGTCTCTCAGTCGTGTCCATCTTTTTGTTACCCCGTGGACTGTAGCCCGCCAGGCTCCTCTGTCCACAGACTCTTTCACCATAATCAAAGACAAAAAGTATAACCAACTATGAAAATATCAGAATTCATAGTACAGATGAAGAGTCTAACATACCTAACTTGTAAAAAGCTCTGTACATTAATAAGAAAAAGATCAGTCCAATAGAAAATGGGTAAAACAAATGAATGGGTAATTATATATGCCAAGTAACACGTTCACCACATCACATAGCTGGATTCCTAAAAATGGTCTTTGTTGCTAACCTAATTACATTTTTTCATACGCAGGTATGGAAAATCCACTTTGAAAAGACTTTCAAATTTCATTTCCACAATGATAAGAAATAACTTCAAAACAGCACTCTGAAATAACTGATGTCTAAAAAGACTGCCCTTTAAAGATATAGGCAAAACAAAATACTAGTGTTTTTTATATTTAAACTAATGAGAATTTTTAATTCCTCTTCATGACATTCTTAATTTTAAATAAAATATATTCTTCATCATAATAAAAAGAAGCGTTTTATCTTGCACATTTTTTCTTCATTTTTGATGAAAAAATATCTTAGTAATTTAAACAAAGAAGTAGTAATTGACGGTGGACATCTTTAAATAATCAGGGACACACAATTTTCCAAGCCAGAGAGAAGTATTACCACACTATTTTCTTTTATTCTCATAACAATCCAGGTAGTCAAAACTATCATATCCTTATTATATCAGTGAAGACAAAGAGGATTGCAAATCCTATCTTTGTAGCATTTAATATGTGTAATAATTTATAAATATTATTTTATTTTAATACAGAAGCAGCTCACTGAGAGAAAAACTACACAGGTTAAGCAACAGCTCATCTTTGGATATTCTGAGGCTTTTTCATTCAGTCATTGTTTTGATTAAATGATACACAGAAGTAGCATCAAATCCATAATATTCAGTATATTTAAAGGAATGCACATTATTAAATCTCATATTAAATCTGCAAACTTTATGCAGAATTTGAAGCAGGCATAGCTAAATTAGAGTTGTGTAGTGAAACCATGTTATCATCTATCAGCCCATCTATTTATAACTTGTTTTCATAGATATTTTTCATAGATATTTGGAATTTTGTGTTTCAGAAGCATTTTTTAAATGTGCTAGAAATTGTGCTATAAGTTTTTTTTATTCTCATAACAACACAACTAGTCAAAAATGTCTTCCCAATAACTATGAAAAACAGAGGACTACAAATATTAATTAATCTGTTTTGATGTGGAATAAAAATAGATCTGACATCATAGCGTAATTTCTTAAACAGCAGATTATATACTCTCCTTAAAAATACTCATATATACGTGTTTATAGCAAATGTATTTTGCTGAACTTCTGACATAAACAAATGCATCAGTTTTGAACCAATTAATTGATATGTTACAGTGTTATCAATCATCTCAGTAAACCTGGAGGAATGTGTCCAATATTATTTTGTTGCTTTGATTTTTAAAATTAAACTAATGTAAGTGAACTGAATTTTTAATTTTAACTCGCTTTAATTTTAATTAGCCACAAACAAACGATGGATGATGTATTGGGCATCTCACCTCTAAAGTTTATACCAAACTAGCACCTCATTCATAGTATAAGTCTTGTCAACTTACATCCAGATATGTCTCTAATGTGCCCATTTTTTTCATCTTTCAAACCATTATGTCAACAAAGGTTACAAAGGCTTTCTAACTAGTACACCTGTCCTACTCCTGCAGTCTATTCACCAGACAGCAATAAAAGTAAGTCTTTAAAAAAATCAAATTAACATAAGAAAATTCTAAATAGTGAAAGATTGAGAGATTTTTTTTTTCCCCCTAAGATCAGGTACAAGTCAAGGATGCCAATCTTCACCATTTCTGTTTAACAGAGCATCGGAGTTTCTAGCCAGAGTACTGGGTCTTGAAAAGGAAGTAAATGGTGTTCAAACTAGAAAATAAGAAGTATTTTACATATTTTCAGATAAAATAATCTTACATAGATAAAATCTAATGAATACACACATAAACCCATAAAGCTAATAAACAAAGTCAGTAAAGTACAGAACTCAAAATTAACATGCAAAAATTAGTTGCATATCTAAGCATTAGCAATGAGTAAGCCAAAAACTATATTAAAAGAACAATTCTATTTACAGTAATACTAAAAGGAATAAAATTTCTTAAAAATAAATTTAGCCAAGGAGGTACAAGATTCGTACACTGAAAAATAAAAAAATATTTTTAAAGAAATTAAAGAAGACCTAACAAATGGAAATACACCCCATGTCCACAAAATAGAAGACTTAATATTGTAAGATGAGAATATTACCCAGAACAGTTTAGAGATTCAGTGCATCTCTATCAAAATTTCAACAGCATATTTGATGAAATGTAAACGTCTATTTTAAATTCATATGAAATATCAGGGGAGCTGAATAACCAAAGCGATCTTAAAAAAGAACAATGGAGTTGGAGGTCTTACACTTCCTGATTTTAAAATTTACCACAAAGCCACAATAATTAAAATAGTACATTAAACAGATGTATAGACCCATGGAATAACATTTAGAGCCTAGGGAAAAGCTCTCACAACTATGTTCTATTAAATTTTGACACCAATGCCAAGACCATTCAGTGGAAAAGAACTATATCAATGCCTGGGAAACTGTGTATCTTCATGTAAAAGAGAGATGTTGTAACTACCTTACATACACCAGATTCATAAATTAATTCAAAATGGATCAAAGATCAAAAAAGTAGACCTAACACTATAAAATTCTTGGAAGAAAACATAGAGGCAAAATTGCATCGTCCTGGCGTTGGCAATGGTTTCTTAAATGTGACTCCAAACGCAGAGCAAAAACAACAAAAAATAGATATGTTAGACTCCACCAAAACTAAAAACATGTGTGGATATAAGAAAGCTATCAAGGAAGTAAAAAACAAACAACGAAACAAATAGGAAAACATATTTGCCAATCATATGTCGGAAAAGGGTTTCATAGCAAAAAAAAAAAATTAAGTTTACAACTCAACAGCAAAATGAAAAACAACTTAATTTTTAAATGGGCCAAGGATATGAATAGATATTTCTTCAAAGAGGATTTATAAAATAGCCAATAAGCAGACTAAGCAATGTTCAAAAGCATTACTCACTTGGGAATGTAAACCAAAGCACAAATCAATAATGGGATGGTTATAATTTTTAAAAAATAGAGAAGAGAAAGAAAGAAAGGGGAAGGAAAGCACAAAGGAAGAAAGGAAAGAAAGAAGGAAGGATTACCAAGATGCAGGGAAACTGGAACCCTTGTGCATTGCTGGTGGAAATGCAAAATATTGCAACTGCTATAGAAAAGGGCTTAGCAGTTCCTCAAAACTGTATACATAAATTTACCAAATGATCCAGCAATTCAACTCCTGTATACCTAAAACTTTGGAAACAAGAACTCAAACAGACGATTATACACCAATGTTTGTTAAAACATTATGCACAAAAGATGGAAACAACCCAAGTATCCATCTAGAGATGAAGAGATAAACAAAATGTGGTATGTACATGTAACATATTTTTCAACCTTACAAAAGCATGACGTTTTGCTACAAGTTGCAACATGAGTAAACCTTAAAAACAGTATGCTGAGTGCAATAAGTCAGACACAAATAGAAAAATACATTAAAAAGTGTATATATGAAAGATCTAACAAAGACACACTTATAGAGATGAAAGTGTATTAGAAGTTGCCACAGGCTGGGAGGGAGATGGAATTGGGTATTACTGCTTAATGGGTACAGTTTCTATTTGAGTTGAATAAATGTTTTCAAACCAGGTAGTAATGGAGAGGTTGTACAGCATTGTAAATTTAATTAATGCCACTGGTTTTTATACTTTAACGTTGTTAAAATGGGAAATTTCATTATGTATATTTATTTCTCCATAACTGAAAAAAGGGTAAAGTAACAATAAAACACAAAGTCATATTTAAAAGAAACTCTCAAATCATTTATCACCTAATGTCCTCCAATAGATGATCATCATTTTAAAAATAAAATTCTGTGTCTAGGGTTTCAAGATCCCTGAGCTAAGATGCCTGTAACAATAGTCCAGTCAAATAGTGTGATATCCTAGACTCAGGCTGAGATATGGGATGGAGCTAAATGGATGTATTAGAGATCTAAAAGTGTTTGTTAATGGACTGAATATGGCTAATGAGGGGAAAGAGGGTATTGGGAATAATCCATAGGTTTTAAAACTCAGCAAGCAGCTGACTGATGATAAAGGAGAGGAGGCAGAATTGTTGGAAGCATATCAAGAGTTCTATTTTCAACATATTAATTTTGAGCCAAGCATTTAATATCTAAAAGGAGATGTCAACAAAGTAGACAATTACTAGAATCAGGAAGGCCTTCTGAAGAGAGATCTAAATTGAAGAAACCTATTTGATGTTTATATTAGTAAATACTTATATTTATGGATGGGATTGGATAATATTTCTTAGAAAGATATTTCAGTTTCAAAGGAAAAGATGTACCAGAGCAGAGATTCAAGGCAAGAAAACATTTAAATGAGAAGCATATGATCATTTCTGAACGTGAATTAAGAAGGAAACTTATCAAGTAATATACAAGTAAATCTAGATATTTAGATATGATGAGCTTTGGAGTCTGTAGTTTCACCATTGCAATGATTCTGACAACCCCTAAAGGGAGTTGTTTCTCACGGTTTACCTACTTTACAGACAACAAAACCTACCATCATAGGAAAAAAACCAATAACTCACTCAAGTTTACATAATTAATAAATAAAGAGGCACGGCATTAAAGTCTAGACTTATTTCTATCATCCTCTTATAAATATAAAGCTTTAATTTTTCTCCTTATAATATTATAAATCTATGAAGTTAGGATAGTAAATTTAATTATCCCCATATTTTTAATCAGTGAGAAGTATGAACTTCAAACATATCTGATGATCTGTTCAGGACTGGGGTTCATGTCTCAAGTCCTGCCTAAGTCAGGTGGCTTGCCAAGCCAATGCTCCCATCATAAAAGCAGCTTTATCTTTCTTCCATTATCTGTTTACTTAAGTACACTATTTAAAAAAATTTTGTGTGTTGGTCCTATGGTCCTAGCTTCTCCTTTTGGCAATACTTTGTTTTCTTGACCTTTTCCTCCACCAAAAACACACTGATGACACACACAACCTTCTCAGCACCTGTGTCAGTACAAGCTTTTGAGGACCACAGACCATTAATTTCAATTATGAGCCAAGCCAGCCCTAAGCTTCAGACCAAAACTTGTATTACTTTTATTGTATGACATGACTATCATTAATTTACAGGGAAATAAAGATGAAAAATAACATAAACATGTATTTCTGTCTTGTTTCTGTTTTTATACATTAATATCTGTAACTTCACTGGATCTTTAAAATTTTGCTTTCCTGGCGACTCAACTATAAAAAAAAAAAAAATCCACCTGGCAGTGCAGGAAATGTAAGTTCAATCCCTGGATCAGGTAGATCCCCTGGAGAAGGAAATGGTAACCCACTTCAGTATTCTTGCCTGGAAAATTCCATGGACAGAGGAACCTGGTGAGCTATAGTCCAAGGGGTCTCAAAAGAATCAGACACAACTGAGTAACTAAAAAACAACAAAAAAAGTTCTAAGTTTATTGTATCTTTAAAATTTTAACTGGTCAGGTACATATATATCAATGACCTTGAGCTTTCTTTTTAACCACCTTCCCTTTTAGCCTCAATTATACAAAAATATTCATAACCTTCAATCAGAGAGCCATTAAATATCAAATAATAATAATGGAAATGAGTGGCAGTGAATTGCATATTTTTCATTAAACCCATCGGCTAATTCTCATTCATCTTCCAACCAATTTAATTCAGCACACACTGATATCTTATAGGTTCCTAGGCATATGGATTGTACTTATTTCCAAGACAATTTCAATATTCTTTTAATTTTCTTACAGATAATATGCGGAAATTAACTTCTTCAGATTTTATGTGGAAATTTTCATTTTAAAAAGTTCTATACAAAGAGGTAAAGCTTATGGTGTGCAAATTTGAAAATACAAAGGAAGAGATAAATCATAAGTGACAGAAACTTATGTGTTAATATACAAAACATAGATACAAGTATTGCCCAAGACCATTTACACCTTGCAGAGAATGTGTGACAACACATTTTCTCTTTTAATATGAACTGTTTTGTTTTAAAATATTTCATAGTTCAGGAAGGAAGCCTTATAATTGCCTTACAATGAACTTCCCAGTTTCATTTACCCTTTTCATTGACATAAATTTAAATCAAAAAGAAGAAAAAAAGAGATGCATGTCCACACTTCTAAAAAATCTTGAGTTGTTTCTAAAATTTCAGTCCTCCCAAATTTTCCTAATTACTTTGTACTTAGGAATCCTGTCACATCTTTCCCTGTCCACAAACTGGGATTTACATTCTCTCTCCCAGTACACCATTATCAATGAAAACATTGTTTTGGGTTCCCAGGGCATATTCAACCACTGAGAAAATGTGAAATGTGTACTCACTTCAGGAGTCCAAACTAACTCATACTTCAGCTTAGTAGTGTAATATGTTTAAAAAACTAACTACACATTTCTGCAAAAGATCGCCCTGAGCCAGGATTTATTTCCTGAAAAAAGCAGAGAGTGTGTCACTAACTTTTTTATTAAATCTTCCTGAGAAAAGAACAGCCTAGTTTTGGCAAATGCTGAAGCCAAGTACATGTTTATTCAATTTTTTTGTCCTTTTAAAGTATGCCCTTCAAAGTTGTCCTTTATTTAACAGTTCAAAAGCCCTTCTAATGAATTTCACTGACTTTCACATATTAAAAATGTCCTAGTATTGTATATTTCCTTTGACAAAATCAGCAGCCACTGACTTGGCCACAGAACAGTTCCAGCATGTCTGTCCGGGTTGTGAAGTCTAAATGCATGGGCCTCACTCTGGATCTTGAGGTTGAAGCTGTATCCGTGAGTCATCCCAACCTAGTCCAGGCAGAGCGAGTACTGCAGCCATTCCAGTTCACTGTAGTCATGTGGACCCAGCCTCATTCTGAATTTCCTCAAGTGCTTTCATCACTTGGATTTGGCAAACTGACAGCTCAGAATAGATACAGTATTGATTTGCGTCTTCTCAGTGGTGCAGGTGGAACAGGGAAATGAAAGGAGGCTCTTGAAATTGGTAGACTGGCATGCATCCATCCCTGGGATGGCTCCCATTTTTTTTTCCCTATTCATCTCATTTTGACCAGGAAAATATCTAACTGGGTGCTTTGTATGAGGCCCTTCACAAAGTAATTCCCGTGGTGGTTTTGTTTTGTTTTTATATTTTTAGTGGGCCATGAGATTCAGGAAAGGCTCAGTTTCTTGTTAAGTGTAAAAATAAGAGTAAAACCTGACTTTTGATTAATTGAAGACATTATTTCCTAACTTAGGATTGCACTAATATAGCATTTATAATTTTGAGCACACTGAGAAGGAAGAAAATATTGTGATTAATCTGTGACATTATATATTTCTTTGAACTATAAACCTCTTAGGATAAGCTAGTAATTTCTAAATGTTTTCGCTGACTCCCTACAAATTTCTAGAGAATAATGAACTTTGTATCAATTATGTGAGATTTGTATCTGTTAGCAATTTTAGTATATATTTTATAGTATTAGAGAGTAAATCATTGTTTTGTTACTGAGGAAAATAAGGCATGAATACTGAAATAAATTTAAATCATATAGTCTTGGGAACATGCCCTTTCAGTCCGACTCTTTGCGACCCCATGAATCCAGGCACGCCAGGCCTCCCTGTCTATCACCATCTCCCGGAGTTCACTCAGACTCACGTCCATCGAGTCCGTGATGCTGTCCAGCCATCTCATCCTCTGTCGTTATATTTTGTAAGATAAAAATAATACAAAACCTAAGACTGAGGTCCTCTGTTACTTATTAACTCCAAGGCTCCAGGAAGAATTGCAATTACAACTGGAATTTCAACATACAATCATTGTTACTATGAGGGTAAAGAAATTCATTTTTCTGGTAAAGTATGATTGTGATATTTGGAGTGAAAGTGTACATTTCACATAGAACATGTTTAAAATATTTGTGTACTGATAATTAAATAATGTTCAAATGGAAGTTCATCTGACAGAGAAGGAAGTACAATATTAATCATTGACATCACTGGGTAACAAGAATATGAATATGTCATTTTTGAACAAAATATAATTCTCAGATTATAAAATACATTTGTATTTAGCTACTCTTCCATATTTGGGAAAAAAAAAGATTATTGAGTTATGCATAAATTTACAAGGGCATAAATTTCCTTTAGGTTAATAGTGAAATATTAGCTTATGCTTAGCATTATGTCTGTTCCTCCCTTTAAACTGATACACTGTGATTCAGGACTGGTTTGACTGCCTCTAACTTTCTGATAAATTAGACTCTTGTTTCTCATATACTCAATTCTAGAATTCTCTTTGTGGGAAGGTCAAAAAGTATTATTAGTAGCATCCTTGACTGGCTTATGGGAGTACAGGGGTCAGAGACTCTTGAAACACAAGTAGTCAGCTCTAAAGTAGTCACCTCATCAGTATGTAAAAAGATCATATCATTCCACATTATTGACAAAATGCTCTTGACCTCAAATTCCTTTGCATTGCTTTAGCATTGCTTTCTTTTTACTAGAATTTTTATTTTTATGCTATCAGAAGAGGGTCACATAAAAGCGGCCGTGAAAATCGGATATTGCAAAATAGAAGACTGAGGCTTTAAGTTTTACATGAAATAGAAAGCTTAATTTTTGCAAAAAGAAATGCAGGGACAAATGAATTACAAATCAGTTCTAGGAAAATCAAGCGTTAAATGTCATTTCTTATTTTAAGTAATGAAAACTCTGATCTATATCAATGTAATTAAATGTTTCCCCACTGTAAAGATTTAATGGACTCTAGTAAAATATTTCTGGATTAAAATTTAACATATATACCAAATATTGTTTGATTTTAACATAAATATTTTATATTCCCCAAAGTTCATCTTCAGGGACTTAGTCTACAAAAATAATGAGACAATTTGCACATACCAAGCCTCCCTATATATCACCAACTCCAGGAGTTTACTCAGACTCATGTTCATTGAGTGGGTGATGCCATCCGATCATCTCATCCTGTCATCCCCTTCTCCTCCCACCTTCAATCTTTCCCAGAATCAGGGTCTTTTCAAATGAGTCAGACCTTCACATCAAGTTGCCAAAGTATTGGAGTTTCAGCTTTAGCATCACTTCTCCCAGTGAATATTCAGGACTGATTTCCTTTAGGATAGACTGAGTGAATCTCCTTGCAGTCCAGGGGACTCTCAAGAGACTCCAAGAACTCTCCAACATCACTGTTCAAAGACATTAATTCCTTGGTGCTCAGCTTTCTGTATAGTCCAACTCTCACACCCATACATGACTACTGGAACAACCATAGCCTTGACTAGACAGAACTTTGTTGGCAAAGTAATGTCTCTGCTTTTTAATTTGCTGTCCAGGTTGGTCATAACTGTTTTTCCAAGAAGTAAGCGTCTTTTAAATTCATGGCTGCAATCACCATCTGCAGTGATTTGGAGTCCAATAAAATAAAGTCGGCCACTGTTTCCACTGTTTCCCCATCTATTTCCCATGAAGTGATAGAACCAGGTGCCATGATCTTAGCTTTCTGAATGTTGAGTTTTAAGCCAACTTTTTTCAGTCTCCTGTTTTACTTTCATCAAGAGGCTCTTTAGCTCTTCTTCACTTTCTGCCATAAGGGTGGTGTCATCTGCATATCTGAGGTTATTTACATTACTCCTGGCAACCTTGATTCCAGCTTGTGGTTCACCCAGCCCAGTGCTTCTCATGATGTTCTCTGCATATAAGGTAAATGAGCAGGCTGACAATATACAGCCTTGACGTACTCTTTTACCAATTTAGAACCAGTCTGTTATTCCATGTCCAGTTCTAGTCATTGCTTCCTGACCTGCATACTTATTTCTCAACAGGCAGGTCTCAACAGGCAAGTCAGATGGCCTGTATTCCCAACTTTATAAGAATTTTCCACAGTTTGTTGTGATAAACAAGTCAAAGGCTTTGGCATAGTCACTAAAGCAGAAGCAGATGTTTTTCTGGAACTCTCTTGCTTTTTCTATGATCCAATGGATGTTGGCAGTTTGATCTCTGGTACCTCTGCCTTTTCTGAATCTGTCTTGAACATTTAGAAGTTCATGGTTCACATATTGTTGAAACCTGGCTTGGAGAATTTTGAGCATCACTTCACCAGCATGTGAGATGAGTGCAATTGTGCAGTAGTTTGATCATTCTTTGGCATTACCTTTCTTTGAGATTGGAATGAAAACTGGCCCTTTCCAGTCCTGTGATCACTGCTGAGTTTTCCAAATTTGCTGGTATATTGAATGAAGCACTTTTGCAGCATCATCTTTCAGGATTTGAAATAACTCAACTAGGATTCTATCACCTCCACTAGCTTTGTTTGTAGTGATGCTCCCTTAGGCCTACTCCACTTTGCATTCCAAGATGTCTGGCTCTAGGTGAGTTATCATACCATCCTGATTATCTGAATTGTGAAGATTTTTCTTTGTATAGTTCATTTCTGTGCATTCTTGCCACCTCTTCATAATATCTTCTGCTTCTGTTAGGTCCATACAACTTTTGTCTTTATCGAGCCCATCTTGGCATGAAAGGTTCCCTTGGTATCTCTAATTTTCTTGAAGAGATCTCTAGTCTTTCCCATTCTATTGTTTTCCTCTATTTCTTTGCACTGATTACTGAGGAAGGCTTTCTTATATCTCCTTGCTATTCTTTGAAACTCTGCATTCAAATGGATGTATCTTTCCTTTTCTCCTTTGCTTTTCATTTCTCTTCTTTTCACAGCTATTTGTAAAGCCTCCTCAGACAGCCATTTTGCTTTTTTGCATTTCTTTTTCCTGAGGTTGGTCTTGATCCCTGTCTCCTGTACAATATTATTAACTTCCGTCCACAGTTCTTCAGGCACTCTACCAGATCTAATCCCTTGATTCTATTTCTCACTTCCACTGTATAATAATAAGGGATTTGATTTAGAGCATACCTGAACGGTCTAGTGGTTTTCCCTGCTGCTGCTAAGTCATTTCAGTTGTGTCCGACTCTGAGAGACCCCACAGAAGGCAGCCCACCAGGCTTCCCTACCCTGGGATTCTCCAGGCAAGAATACTGGAGTGGGTTGCTATTTCCTTCTCCAGGGCATGAAAGTCAAAAGTGAAAGTGAAGTTGCTCAGTCATGTTTGACTCAGCGATCCCATGGACTGCAGCCTACCAGGCTCCTCCGTCCATGGGATTTTCTAGGCAATAATACTGGGGTGGGTTGCCATTCCCTACTTTCTTCAATTTAAGTCTGATATTGGCAATAAGGGGTTCATGATCTGAGCCACAGTCTTTTATTTGCTGACTGTATAGAGATTCTCCATCTTTGGCTGCAAAGAATACAATAATCAGATTTTGGTGTTGACCATTTGTTGATGTTCATGTGTAGAGTCTTTAGGAATCAGCGAACTACAATTGACTAGAATGGGTGAATTTAACTGATGATCATTATATCTGCTGCTGTGGGCAAGAATCCGTTAGAAGAAATGGAATAGCCCTCATAGTCAACAAAAGAGTCTGAAATGCAGTGCTTGAATGCAATCTCAAAAATGGCAGATTGATCCCTGTTAGTTTCCAAGGCATTATTCAGTTATCACAGTAATCCAAGTCTATGCCCCGGCCAGTTAATGCTGAAGCTGAAGTTGAACAGTTCTATGAAGACCCACAAGACCTTCTAGAACTAACACCCCCAAAAGATATCCTTTTCATTACAGGGGACTGGAATGCAAAACAGGAAGTCAAGAAACACCTGGAGAAACAGGCAACTTTGGCCTTGGAGTACCGAATGAAGCAGGGCAAAGGCTAATAGAATTTTGCCAAGAGAATGCACTGGTCACAGCAAAAATCCTCTTCCAGCAACACAAGAGAAGACTCTCTACATGGACATCACCAGATGGCCAACACTGAAATCAGTACAAGTTATGCACTATTACAGCAAATGATATAGTGCTATGTTCTTTGACATGGGAATGTGTTCAAGATATGTGTTCCAGTAATGAAAAAAAATTTTTAATCAATTTTATAGCAAGAATTATCTTTTAATGTCTAAATAAAGATATATATTCAACATGTGATAATAGACAGTTGAAAATATTTACAGCAATTGTATCTAGGAAGACATTCCTTACAGTTTTAATTTTACACTGATCCCTTTAGAAAGACTGATTTGTATGACTATAAAATGGCTCACTGGATTAGCACTGGAACTCTGGAGTTGGATACCTGGGTGCTACATCAACTCCACATTCTGAGCATTGATAACTATTTGAAGAGATAGAACAGTGACTTTTCTAAATCTCAATCTTCCTTTTCTGTAACATGAAGATGTTAATAGTGTCTAGCCTAGACTTTCATGTGTGCATGCTTAATCACTTCAGTAGTGTCCTCTTTGTAATCCCAAGCACTGTAGCCCACCAAGATCCTCTATAGATGGGATTTTCCAGGCAAGAATATAGGAGTGGGTTGCCACATCCTCCACCAGGGAATCTTTCCAACCCAGGGATTGAATACAGTCTCCTGTGTCTCTTGCAATTCAGGTGGATTTTTTACCTGCTGAGCCATCAAGGAAGCCCCTAGCCTGAGTTTCACTAAGGATTAAATGACTATCTAAGCAAGCAGCATGCAACTCATATCAGCCAATAATGGCTAGCTATTTCATAACTATGCTACACAGAGGAAATTATTTTATTAGGTCTTTATTTTTCTTATTCATGCCATCATAAACATTCTTATTTCTTAAAGAAAGAATAAAATTTGGACTTATTATTTTGATTTTATAAATGCTTTGCAAATACTAATACCATCATAAGAAATATCACTTCTCAACAATGGGATGAAAAATTAATATTTTTCTGTATCAAGGTTACTAATAGCCTTAGACTTTATCTCTTCTGATCATTGTAATCAGTGAATTAGAGAAGAAAATAATGCATAGTCACCAAATTTGTGTGTGTGTGTGTGTGTGTGTGTGTGTGTGTGTGTGTGTGTTTCTATGCTTGCTCAGTCATGTCTGACTCTTTGTAGCCCCCATAGACTATAGCCCACAAGGGCTCACTGTCCATGGAATTTTCCAGGCAAGGATACTAGAGTAGGGTGTCACTGCCTACTAAAGGGATCTTCCTGACCCAGGGGTGGAAACTGTCTCTCTTGTGTCACCTGCATTGACAGGCAGAGTCTTTACCACTGCACCACCTGGGAAGCCAATTTGGATATGGCATCTAGCTAAATGATAACCATTTTATTTGATTGATGAATCAAGAATGAGGAGTCATTTGAAAGGCAAAGTTGGCTAAAACCAAATGGTGATATTTAATAAGAATAAATGCAAATTTCTGGATATAATTTCTAGAAATCAATAGTAAAAATTAACAAATGGAGGAACCTTGGCTTAAACACAGTTCATCTGCCAAAGACCTGGGAATTTTCAGTTAAGTAAAGTACATAATATGACAAACTAGCAGAAGCTAATTTAATCCTAGGTAGCATTAATAGAGTTATAGAGTGCTTACCATGGGAATTGATAATCTCACTATACTCTGCACTGTCAAAGTGAATTTTGAACACTGCTTAATTCTGGATACTAAAATTTAGGAAAGGAAATGAAAACAAAAGGCTATCATTCTTTGTTAAAAATGAGAACAGGTCTGTAATTTGAGAAGTATGATAATTCTTTTTCTTTTTTAATTAAAGTATAGTTGATTTATAATCTTACATTAGTTTCAAGTATACAACATATTGAATCAATATTTTTATATAACATAATCCCAGCAAACAAAAGTCCAGGACCAGACAGCAGAATTCTACCAAACATATAAAGAAGAGTTAATACTACTTTTAAATTATTCTGAAAATTTGAAGAGGAGGAACCGCTTCCAGATTAATTCTACAAGACTACTATCGACTTGATATCAAAACCAGGAAAAATACCACAAAAATCCAAAGATAACAAGACTGAATATAGTTGCAAAAGTCTTCAAAAAACAGTAGCAAATTATATGAAAATTCTTGAAGAGATCAGGCATGCTTAGAATGAGCCTGCATTGTAGGATGCCATACCCTCTATTTCATTTTACTGACTGTTTTTTCTCAGTCTTGTTTTTTTACTTATTGTCATCTCACTGGTCCTAAGCATTGGTGTGATACAAGGCTGGGTCTTGACCTCTTTTTTTGCTCTGTTGACATTAACCTTTCTGATGACGTTATTTAGCATCATGGCCTTAAAATGCCATTTTTATAATGATGACTTACAAGTTTGTATCCTCAGCTTGCATTTCTTTGCTGGACTTTAAGCTGAAATATTTAAATATCTTCTGAATATCTCTACTGGAAAGTCTCACAAATCTTAATAAATTAAAAATTAAAATCTTGATTTTCTGCCCCCAAAAACATTATTTTAAATTCCTGCTTTTCTAGGTAAATGACCTCATCATTGCTCTTACTTAAAGCATCCAGAGCCATCTTTGGCAATTCTCTTTCTCATTTTACCTTCAAATGTATCAATATCTTGCACTGTATGCATGAACTGTCCAATTCTCACCAAATTCAAGTCTATTAATTTGGTCTAACTCACCAACTCTCACTTAGAAAAAGGCAGCAGACTAGAGTTCTTGCTTTGGCCTTCACTTCATTAAGTCAATTCTCAACTCAAAGGTCAGAGTAGTACTTTAAAAATCTGTTTACACATATATGAACATACATTAATTATATAAACATATTTAAGTATATATATAAATATTGAGTTGACTAATAAAAATAAACCATTCTCCAATACAAATGTTCCTTCATAATACAAGTACAAATAGAGATGGAATAGGCATATCTTAGCATAAATCATGAAAGAATCCCTTCTCCATTGAGTTGCTATTAAAATGCATAGCACATTATATTCATTTATTAGATTATTTCCAGTTATATGGAATGTATTTCAGTATCCATAGGTATAAAAAGTCATTCAGTCTGTAGTCAATACCACTTTCTAAGCTCCTCTTATGTTCCAGACACTATAGGGTGCTGGATTGAATAATGTGCCCTAAGAATATATATCCAGGTCTTAACCTCTGGTACCCATGAATGCGACCTTATTTTGAAAAAGAGTTTTGGAAATGAGGTTCAAATGGATTATTATGATTCCAGTGGTTGGTATTCCTATAGCAAGAGAGATATTTGGAGACAAGGACATTGAGGAAAATACCATGTGATGACAAAGGAAGTGTGTGTTTGTTAGTCATTCAGTCGTGTCCAACTCTTTGTGACTCTATGGACTGTAGCCCACCAGGCTCCTCTGTCCATGGGATTTTCCAGGCAAGGGTACTGTAGTGAGTTGTCATGCCCTTCTCCAGGGGATCTTCCTGACCCAGAGATCGAACCCAAGTCTCCTCTTTGCAGGCAGATTCTTTACTTTCTGAGCCACCAGGGAAGCCCCCAAAAAAGGCAGAAACTGAAGTAATTCACCTAACAAGTAAAGGAATACCAAGGAAACCACCAGAATCTATAAGAAGATCAGCTATGTGTTCTTTGTATCTTTCAGAGACAGCATGACACCTTGATTTTAGACTTCTAGGCTCCAGAAGTATAAGTTAATGAACTTCTATTGCTTTATGCCACCCAGTCTGTGATCATTTATTACAAGAACCCTAGGAAACTAATACAAGCTGGTACTAATGATAGAGTGGTAAGAAGTCACAGGCACTATGCTTGGTGACCAATGGAAAAAGCCATTAAAGGTGACTAGTCACCAGCATGCAGACTGTGCTATGAATATACACAGGATGCTGTGAGATTATTTAGCAAGGGACAGCAGGAAAAAATTTACTGACGTGAGCCACTGGGCAAGTTTTAGCTTGCATATTTGGCTTTTGAGGGTACTAGGTAAAAGAAGTCAGTGCTTAATGATTGCTTGAATGAAAAATTAATTACTGGTTTAATGCCTGGAGTAGAAATAAGGCAAACTGAGGCCAGAATAATATCACATCCAGAAGAAAACTGTATAGTTGGTAAATTTTTACCATAAAATAAAGATCAAAAGATGAATTAATAATAAAAATTCAAGTAAAGTACTGTAAAAAACAGACTTCCCTGGTGGCTCAGATAGTAAAGAATCTACCTACAAAGCAGGAGACCTGGATTCGATCCCTGGGTCAGGAAGATCCGCTGGAATAGGTAATGGCTATCCACTCTTGTCTGGAGAATTTCATGGACAGAGGAGCCTGTTGGCTATATAGTCCATGGAGTCACACAGAGTTGAACATCACTGAGCAACTAACATTTTCACTTCACTTCACCAAGATTTGATATGGTTGTATGTGATAAAATCCTCACCAGAAAGAGAAAATGCATCTAAAACTGTGGTGACCACACCATACTATCCATTCCCTTTTTTCCTCTATTTCCCACGTTACAGGCAGAATTTTTACTGTCTGAGCCACCAGGGAAGCCCTTCTTCTTCCTAATGGAATCTTATTTTTGATCAACTATTTAACCATATACTTTATGGTTCAAGAATCTAAAAAAAGACTATTTTCATTTCTCCAAAAATAGATTTTGATGAACTGACAGCATTACATGCCTTTCCAAATAACTGGTTTAGGGACCAACGTTCAGCTAATTGGTGGAAAAAGGGTCCAAATGACTGTTTACAAAAGGCAATTTCATAGGACAAAATTTAACACAATTATATTGACATAAAGGACTCTTTCATGAATTGAAGGAGATACATTCCTCTTTTCTGGGAAAATAAAATCATAAGCTTAAGTCATATCATTTGGCACACTTGAGCATACTCTTTTCTTTGAAGTATTAACAAGACCTCAATAAATGAATATAGATGTTATGGGAACTAAAATGAACCAGCTGACAATTGATTTTAGAATATGAATTCTTGGTCATCTTGATATTATTATTATATCAAGTGTTATTATTTTGAGCCAAACCTTAATTGGGTTTCATTCAAGAAAAATGGAAGGAGAAGAGTTGGAAATAAAACATATATATATTTCTTTTGATTAATGAGTTTTATTGCCCCTAAGTGTGGAGAAATATGCAGTCATGGGTCAAGAGAGCATTTTGCTGTTTATATTGATAATTGATAGGAACTGTAACAGCAGGCTTATAAGCTGATGAAAATGTTCCTGTAGAGATGAAATAAACTTCCCAAACCAGATTTTGGGAGGAAGAGGATGTGGATTATTCATCTCTAAAACTTCATACTACCTCACAGTAGTGCTTCATAGTATACACCTAAAAAAAAAAGTTGAATTTTATTTGTTGATATATAATTGCTAGTATATACTCAAAGAACTCTTCAAGAAAATTAGAGATACTGAGGGAACATTTCATGCAAAGATGGGCACAATAAAGGGCAGAAATAGTAAGGACCTAACAGAAGGAGAAGATATTAAGAAGAAGTGGCAAAAATACACAGAACTATACCAAAAAATCCTAATGACCCAGATAACTACTATGATGTGATCACTCACCTACAGACAGACATCTTGGAGTGAAAAGTCAAGTGGGCCTTAGAAATTATTACAGTGAACAAAACTAGTGGAGGTGATGGCATTCCAGCTAAGCTATTTCAAATCCTGAAAGATAATGCTGCAAAAGTAATGCACTCAATATGCCAGCAAATTTGAAAAACATCAGTAGTGACAGGACTGGAAAAGGTCAGTTTTCATTCCAATCTCAAAGGAAGACAATGACAAGATTATTCAAACTACCTCACAATTGCGCTTATTTCACATGCTAGCAAAGTAATGTTCAAAATTCTCCAAGCTAGTCTTTAACAGTATGTGAACTGAGAACTTCCATATGTTCAAGCTGGATTTAGAAAAGGCAGAGGAACCAGAGATCAAATTGCCAACATCCATTGGGTCACAGAAAAAAAAAAAAGAGAATTCCAAAAACCATATACTTCTGCTCGGTTGATTATGCTATAGTCTTAGACTGTGGATCACAACAAACTGTGGAAAATTCTTCAAGAGGTGAGAATACCAGACCACCTTATCCGCCTTCTGAGAAACCTGTATGCAGGTAAAGATGCAACAGTTAGAATCGTACATGGAACAACAAACTGGTTCATAATTGGGAAAGGAGTACGTCAAGGTTGTATATTGTCTCCCTGCTTATTTAACTTATACTCAGAGTACATCATGTGAAATGCCAAGCTGGATGAAACACAAGCTGGAATCAAGATTGTGGGGAGAAATATCAATAACCTCAGATATGCAGAAGACACCACCCTTATGGCAGAAAGTGAAGAGGAACTAAGAGGCTCTTGATGAAAGTGAAAGAGGAGAGTGAAAAAACTGGCTTAAAACTCAGTATTCAAAAACTGAAGACTATGGCATTCTGTCTCATCACTTCACGGCAATTAGACAGCAAAACAATTGAAACAGTGACAGACTTTCTTTTCTCGGGCTCCAAAATTACTTTAGATGGTAACTGCAGAGACACTTGCTCCTTGGAAGCAAAGTTATGACAAACCTAGACAGCATATTAAAAAGCAAAGGTAATTATTTTGCCAGTGAACTTCCATCTAGTCAAAGCTGTGGTTTTTCCCATAGTCATGTATGGATGTGGGAGTTGGACCATAAAGAATACTGAGCATGCTTTTAAACTATGGTGCTGGAGAAGACTCTTAAGAGTCCCTTGAACTGCAAGGAGATGAAACCACTGAATCCTAAAGGAAATCAATCCTGAATATTAATTGAAAGGACTGATACTCAAGCTGAAGCTCCAATACTTTGGTTACCTGATGCAAAGAACTGACTCATTGGAAAAGACCTTGAAGCTGGCAAAGACTGAAGACACAAAAAAAGGGGACAACAGAGGATGAGATGGTTGGATGGCAACACTGACTAATGGATATGAATTTGAGCAGGCTCCAGGCAATGTTGAAGGGCAGCGGGGCCTGTCGGACATGACTAAGCAACTGAAGAGGGAATAAAAACTCAGCATGATTAGCATTTGAATTATAAAGAGCATTTATATTATGCCAACAGTACTACAATAGCAACTTGTCATCATGATGGGTACCTAGTCTTTGATGAACTATTAGAAAACAAAAAATATATTATAGAAACCAACAGATTTTAAAATAGATCTTTTAAAATAGAAACTTGAAAAGATTCAACTGAAGCTTTTAAAACCTTACATGTTTTTTATGGAGTGTAAGATATAGAAATGTTCTTTTCAGTCACTTTTTCTCCAAGAACTAAGGCTTCCCCTGATAATCTCCAGGTAGGAAATGATTGAGTTGCAACCACACTGTAAATTAGATTGAATCTATTTTGCCAGATTATTAGGGTCAATGAGAGAGATCACATATGTCTGTCTTCATCACTTCTTTAAGCACTGAAGACAGTTAACTTTATCACTTTACACTCAATGCCTGGAGGAGGACAGACAATACTAATTAGTTTTCAGAAGCCATTCTCTTCAGTTCTGCAATATTTTACAGGGAATGGTAATGTGTGCATAACCCTAATCTCTGCTGCATTGTAATTTTACTTGGTTAGCATAGCATATGTTATGAAGTTTAAAATGAAACAAAGGATCAGATTGGTCAAACACCCTAAACTCTATAATTAGAAAGGCTTTCTGGAGATTAACTTCATAAATGTTTTGGTGCAAATTATTAATACTCCTCTTTAAAGGGTTTTAAAATTATATTGTATCTGAATACTCTTGAATATGAGATTAGGGTAATAAGAATTCTGCATATACCACTTAGTTTCTGGTTCATAGTAAAGGAACCAAAAATTTTAGATGATTTATCATGATGGCAATAATATAGATAAATACAATAAGATCATCTAAAATTTTTGGTTCCTTTACTATGAACCAGATACTAAGTGGTATATGAAGAATTCACACCATTTAATTCTTGCAACAAATCTGTGAAGTAGATATTATTATTCCTAATTTATTGATGGATAAAAAACTAAGGAAGAGAAAAGTGATGTAACTTGACTAAAAGGTTATTCAGTTCAAATGTGGTGTAACTGGAATTCCCAAGCAATATGCATTTCTTACCCATGGTACATGATACTCTAGTGTCGATGAGGATAGTACAAATTTACAAAGATTATCTGAAAATGTCACTATTGATCCTTCCTAATATAAAAATTTTCTAAAAGGAAAAGTATGATATCACTAAACTATATAGTTCACATTTCCTTTCCATTTTCACATTTTTTATATTTTTTAAGAAAGGGTAAGAGTGAAAAATTAAAACCTGTATTCCCAATAGGCTCATACCTGGTGCCAATACTATACTATAAATACCTGGGTTCACTGTAAAACAACACATTTCTACTCTCAATACAAACAAAAGAAAAGAAAAGAAAAGTATTAATAATTTGGGGATCAGGAAAAAATAATTTAAAACTTCCTTTAACCTAAATTTTGTGAATTATTGCTGGTAAAGTCTTAGAAACGCCATTCATGTAAGGAAGTGATTTGATTATGTTGAGCTTCTTTCTGTATTCATAATTACTGTATTTTCTTTTGCAGAAGGAAATGGCAACCCATTCCAGTATTCTTGCCTAGAAAAGTCCATGGGAATGCAAAGAGTCAGACACGACTGAGTGACTTCACTCACTTCACTCACTCTTTCTATATTCATATTTACTATATTTTCTATGTAGTTATAATCAAGCTGAAATCACAAGGTTAGGAATAAATCATGCCTGAATTAAAAGCTATCCATATAAATAGTATTTTGTTGAGGACTTCTTCAATACATAAAACCCATTTAAAAACAGTATCAGGAAAATTTTACATCTAATACATGATTCCAATGTTGTCATTTTATAATGTGCACTTCAACATTAACTGTGGGATTCTGGAAAACATTATATATGCACTTAAGTATGTGAAACATAATTATATGTTTGCATATGTATACATGCATTTGTGTGTATATATTATATATACATATGTGTGTATATTATACATATGTGCATATATATTATATATACATGTGTGTATATACCTATGTATATATATGCAATATATATATAATATATATACAATGCATATATATATTGTGTGTGTGTATATATA
>SJYC01130801.1:0-18853 GCA_006408675.1 Madoqua kirkii | reverse complement strand
AAATTTTTAAAAAGTAAGAATCAACTACAAGATATGTTACTCACACTTACAAACAATAGCTATTACACTCTTTTTTAAAATGCATAATATTTGAGAACTTTTTATAGACATATAGTTGCTAACACAATATGTAGGATTTTGTAATTACTTTTTATTTGAAATAGTTCATTTACAATGCTGTGTTAGTTTCTGATCAACAGAAAAGTGAATCAGTTATATATATTATACATATATACGTATATATCCACTCTTTAAAGTATTTATATATATATACATATATATATACATATATATCCACTCTTTCAAGCATTCTATTCCCATGTAGGTCATTACAGAATATTGAGTAGAGTTTCCTGTGCTATTAGCTATTTTATATATAGCAGTGTGTATATGTCAGTCCCACAGTATGTAGGTTTAATCCTGGCAGTAGTATTGATAAAGTCAGAGTTCTCAGACAAATTGTTTAACTTCCCTGAGCTTCAGTTTCCTCATCTGAAAAACGCACAAGGTATAGTTTGTGAAAGAGTCAAAAGTGGTCATGACAATCCAGTGTTTACCATAAAGTTCCCAGTGTTAAATTTCATAAAGTCCCAGTTCCTATTTTTGTTACTCATTTGTGTTTTTCTCATGGATGTTTTCTACGTGATTTCCTTATTCTTCCCAATTTTAAAAATCATTTTGCCCTTTATCTCTCTCTGACTACTCAATGAATTATCTATCTAGCACCCATTTTCCTGTCTACATTTCCCAAGGTAGCCCTGACACCTCATCAGATGACTGGATTTATGTCCCAGCCCTGATAATTCCTGTGGCCTGGGGCAAGTTAGTTAACATTTTTACATCTGAGCCTTCTAATCTGCACAGTGAAAATCATAGTGGTACTTAACCCATGGTGTAATCTGAGAATTAACTATGACAATGTGTGCAGCGTTTAGAACTATGTGTGCAAACCTTAACTGTGACCAGAGTGATATAAGTGAATGTGTGCTTTTGCTCTTCTCCGAATCAAGTTAACAAGTGATTGTCAGTATAGAGATGGATGCATTTTGAATATATTAAATAAACTATAGCTGGAAAGATCATATTGCTCAGATTCTTTATGAATCTCAGAAAAGACACCAGAAAATTAGATCCTATATTATTAAATTATTTAAACCTTCAGAAACCATAAAATTAACTGTCATTGAAAAATGACACCTGCTATAGAGGCATCAGCATGAAAAATGACACATTCAGAACACACGCTGCAAATCCATTATAAACATTCCCCGATATGATCGGTGACTAGAAACACAGTGAAAAACCAGAGCACCTGTAGGATTTCTAAAATTACGAGTGATTTATATCCCACCATAAATATCACATATTCTAAGTCTAGTCTTCAGAAATAAGAGCTGAAGTCCAGTGCTGCAGAAGTGTGATGCAGGAAAGAATTAATTTAAATTCTTGAAACTCATTCAAAAACTAAAGAGCATTTTGAGTATTTTTAGTTAAGCTTGCACTTTAAGTTTGCAATTTTTGACAAATAGCTTTCAATATTAAAAATCTTTTTGCCATACATCATTTGTGAAAACTAACTTTCATAGAAAAGCTTAAAATACTAGAGCATTACCCTGTTTCAATATATTACTTTGTGTTTTGAAACATTCATTAGGAATTTTTAATCTGGCTTTGGAAAAGTGACCAGTTTTCAACTGTGGCTCAGGTAAGCAGCACATTTCTATTGTCTTCTCTCTGGAAGGGAGAGGAGATTTTCTAGACCACTAGGTTTTTCAGATGAGCAGCTCTTTACGCTTTGGTCAGTTCTAGCTCCCTGAAGGATGGGATCTGAGGCATCATGACCCTGAATGGGGTGTCCTTAGAGCACCAAATCTAGTCCCAGTGGGTTAAATGTGGCTTCATACTCTTGCATGAGGGTTGACCTCTTCATCTCTGAAGGCTAAATTTTTCCCTTTTACAGTGAGAAAGTTTGTTTCCATTTACTGTCATCAACAAAAATAGCAAATTATTCCACATATCTGTAGTAAGACCAGCATTTTGCTAAGGCATCTAAATTCTCTGCCTTAACTTGAGTTCTCTGTTTATTCATTTAGCCTAAAGTCAGACAGAGCACGGACCAAACATTATAAATATTTAAATCTATCTATATAATAGCATAAAATTTTCCCTCCATAAATATTGTGAATTGTCATCAGATAGATCAATGACTCTTACCATGCAAAAAATTATTGTACCTTTACATATTTGGTAAGTTGACAAGAAAAACATTGCAATTCTTTCAACTTTAGTTTTATTTATACTTTATATTTATGCATCCAATACAACGTAACTTAAAACATTTTAAAGATAAAATCATTAAAAAAGAATGAAATATGTCTTGATATTTTCCTATTCATGAATGAATTTGTCAAACTTTTGAATTCATGTATTGCTCTCAGTTTTCTAACCAAGAAACAAATCGTATGTACATACAGCTCCTACCACTTGTGCCAGACATAAAGGTTTTATTTATTATTATTATGGCCGTTTTCATCTGTCTCTAAAAATAATTTTATTAATTTGTATTACTGTCATCCAATTTTGAACAATGTGGAGTCAGTCTGTGCTAACCTAGTTTCAGTGTTGCTTACAACCTGTCCTTTTATAGATTTGCATCCTGAATATTGTTATATTTAGCTTCTTAGTTGGTAAGCATTCCATATGCAGCATTTTCATTTTTTAAGTAGGTATAGTAAAATGTATTGTCTGGATTATAAATCCAGATAAGTAAATCCAGTTTATTACAGATTTTACAATATGCGGCTCCTGCCTTTTTCCATGAAAGACAACTTGCGTACATATAACATACTTGAGTCTTAAATTTGAGTTTAAATTGTGCTGTAGATATTCACCATATTCTGGAATGTGCTGTTACACAGCCAAAGTATTGAGGCCAACACAAAACACATAATGGTTATTATTTTCTAGTCACTCAAAATCTAAATACTGCCATTTCCTAGTCTTTATATATCCATTCAGAGATATCATATCTTAGAAAACAACCTGATGTTGGCAGAAGAGCATTTTACAACAGGAGGCAGAGTTTTTGTATGAAGAACAATATAGTCAGGGAGAGTAGGGGATCAATATTGTCAGAATTATATTATTAGAGGTCTTACATTCAAGTCTTTACTCCATTTGAGTTAATTTTTATGTACAGTATGACTTTCTTTTGTATGTGATTATCCAGTTTTCTCTGCCCCACACATTGAAGACACAGTCTTTTCCCTGTTGTTCTAAGTATCCATCAATAGATGACTGGATAAAGAAGACACAAAACAGACACGCAATGGGAAATTATTCAGTCATAAAAAGAATAAAATCTTGTCATTTGAAACAACATGGATAACTCTGAAGGCAGAGGAATACAAGTGTCATATGTGAATTCACTTATATATGAAATGTAAAAGGCAAACAAAGCCGAGCTCATAGATACAGAAAATAGGCTGATAATTTCTAGAGGGCTGGATGATTGGGGGGAAAATGAGAAAAGGAAGTCAAAAGGTACACATTTGCAATTATAAAACAAATAAGTCTGAAGGAAATAATGCAGAGCATGGTGACTATAATTTAGAATGTCTTCATACATGCTAAGTCATTTCAGCTGTGCCCAACTCTTTGCAACCCCCTGGACTGTATTACATCAGGCTCCTCTGTCCGTGGGATTCTCCAGGCAAGAATTATGGAGTGGGTTGCCATTTCCTCCTCCAGTGGGTCTTCCCAATCCAGGAATCAAACTCACATCTCTTACATCTCCGAACTGACAAGCAGGTTCTTTACCACTAAAGCTACCGCAACTGTATCATATATTTAAAAGCTGCTAAGAGAGTACATTTTAAAAGTCCTCTACACGAGGAAAAAAAATGCAATTATGTATGGCAATGGGGGTTAACTGGACTTTTCCTGGTGAATCATGCTGTTGCATACCTGAGTCAATATAATGTTATATGCTAATTATACCTCAGTAAAAATTACATTATTATAGGGACTTTAGAGAGTCACACATATTTTTAATTCAGAGTGTCAAGGAACCATTCAATGGCTTATGATAACATGCCAACTCTGCACCACTAAGAAATGCCTGAGAGAAAATTTGTTCTACAAAATCTGCAAAATAGACTACCTTCTTGCTATACATATGAGAAAGGAACGGCTACAGCATGTGCAATAGAAATAGCTGTAAGCATCCAGTCTTTTTAGAACTTAGAGATTCGCCATGTGCAAATGACAGAGGAGCTGTATAATATGTCACAGATCAAGGAAAACTAAATCCAGAAGCTTCAAGGATGTTAGCTTTAGAAAGTCATCCTTGGACAGGGTGTTTCTTTCTAACATAAGAAGTAAATTTCAGTACTGTGCCAGCAGTATCAAAGAAGTATGCAAGATGACACGGACTCTTTAAAAGAGGACCCCTGGGAGAAAAAAGCCAGAGAGAGAAACAGATGTGATTAAGGGGAAGATGGATGGGAGAAGGGAGGACTTCAAGGGGACTAGAATTGCAATAATAAAATAAAAATCAGATGAAAGGGAAACACAAGCAGAACTGACAGTTCACATAGCTGTATCAGGACATGAAGGAAAATATTGAGAAAAGTATCTTAGAATGGAAAAGAAAAAAAGCTCAAAATAAGGAGCAGCAAGGTGATAGCTTGAAGGTCAGAAAAAGAATATGAGTTATATGAATCAGATTGCTGTAAAACAGTTTTTACACACAGAAAATAATTTAAAAACTTAGATGGAAGAAATTCTTAATGGCACGAAAAGTTTGTGAACTTCAGTGAATTAACAGTATCAAGGCAATAACAATGACTTTAAAATTTAATAGATGTTAGCAAATAAATATATAGTATCTCAAAATAAGCCTAAAACAGGTCCTAAAAATAATTGAATAAGGCTTTTACATCTTCAATCAATTTCCAGTAACCAATTTATTTAAACAGTTGAGAAATATGACAGTGTGTTAGATAGAGCTGAGAAATGAGGGTCAAATTACTTTTATCAAAGATGTTTGTATCTTTAACTTGCAAATAACAGCAACTTCTCTATCATGAATTAGCAACAGCATACTTAATAAGGCATAAGTGCACAGTATGAAAAAGTAACATTTTAACATTTCACCTTTATACTGGAAATATGAACTGTAAACCAGATAAAGTACAAAAAGAGGTTCAGGTGATGTGCAACGCTGTACAACAGCTAAGCTGGCAAAAACTTTACTTGAATTTAAAGAACCACGCTTGTTAGAATTATTTCCAAATCAATAACCATTAGCCCCAACAATGTTGATTTGTGCCTTTTTGAAAGGTAAATGGCTCAAACAAAATTATTGCAATAAAATCTTCCTCTCTAACAGTATTCATTTCAACAGGAAGCCAATAAATTTGACTTTCATGGTAAGCCAATAAATAATGAAAAGCCCAGCATTTTATTTTTAATCAGCAAAAATTTAAATGCATTGGCATATTCAATATCACTACTGCAAAAATGCTGTGCAGTTATATTTTGTGTTTTTGTTCGTTTTTTTCATTTTCACTTTCTTTTTTAATATAAATTTATTTATTTTAATTGGAGGTTAATTACTTTACAATATTGTATTGGTTTTGCAGTTATATTTTGATATGTACAACATGAAGTTTCAAAAATGAAGCCATGTGCCATTACTATTACAACATAACCTGAAGATTATAAATGTTTATTAGTATCCTTTAGTTTGAAATTTTTCCAGAGGATAATTTTCAAGATTATTTCTGAAGGAAGAAGTAAAACATTCTCAGTCTCAACTTAACAACGTGTAACTCATAAAATTATGTTAATAAAAGTATTGCTATAGCAACATTAATATAGAATTTGCATGCAATTTTATTTCATATAGTATAGTTTCTATCATTTTCATCTCTCTCAGTCATGTCTGAGTCTTTGCAACCCTCTGGACTGTAGCCCGCCAGGATCTTCTGTCCATGAGATTTCCCAGGCAAGAATACTGGAGTGGGTTACCATTTCCTTCTCTAGGAGTTCTTTCCCGATCAGGGATTGAATCTGTGTCTCCTGTGTTCCCTGCATTGCAGGTAGATTCTTGACTCACTGAGCCATTGTGGAAGCCACTTTCTATCATTTTACCCTCTTATACTTTATGAGAGAGCATATGACCTGATTAAATTGAACATATTTATTAAATACAACTGCTATAAAAATGTAATAATAATAGAAGTGTTTAAAACATAAAATTTTTTTAAAGTAAGAGTTTTTAGAAACACATAATCTCAATTGTGCAATATACGCCCAGTAAAAATATAGGATGAAAACACACCAAAAATTAAATTTGGTTGTCTCTCTCTGGTAATGTTATAGAATTATTATAATTTAAATACTTATACCTAGCCTAGTTCCAGACAGTCAAATCACTTTGCTTTCTTTATTGTTTTCATTAGCTTAAAATTATCCATGTAGTAATTAATTTACTAATAAAAAATAGAATATTGTGCTAAGGGCTACATAATGTTGAGTTTTGAATGAGCATTTAGAGTATTATGTTATAAGGCGGTTATTAACTTTCTCGAATACCTATTTTGGGAGGGAGATTTAAAAAGTTATTTCAGGGAATAGTGTGAAAATTAAAAAGAAAATATAAAATATCCATGATACTGCTTACAACCTAGGAGAGTACCATGTAAATGGTCAATTTCCTAACATTGTGTTCCCTCGTCTCTACGTCTGATCTATGTGTTTGTTTACTCTTTTGTTTCTAGCTTTAAAATGTTAGACTCTTAAAATCACAGAAATTATCACACAGAATGCATTTTCAGATGAGCTTAGAAAACACATCTCTACCTTCAAACATAAATGTGAACAACTAGACATACTTTTAAATGCTATGAGCCAAAGTAATGTGTTCTCCCCTGGTTTGGCAATGTGCTTTTTGTTTTAACTTTATATATAGAAAAAAAAAGTAATTAAAAATGCTTTTAAAAATAGCAAAGTTTTCTAAATTTCAACTTATTTACTCAGTTTGTGTGCCCCCATTTTGTATCAACACAAAATGCTAAAAATAAAACCTGTTATACATATGAAGAAATAATCATACAAGCAAAATTAATCTGCAGCCCTCCTTTCAACAATCACTCTCTATGATATACTATAATAAATAGTCGAATTTAAATAGCATTTATAAAATAGTTTCATTAACAAAGTAGGTAGATCACTTTGCTAAAGCTAATGATTATTTTCAAATTACTGAAGGTGAAAAATGTTTGCATATCATCATTAAAAAGTAGCGGTAAGTGAAAGGTTTCCCCTTAGAGCCTTAAGCAGAAAATGTAGCCTTCTAACCCACCTTAGATATCTCACTCCAGAACTATAAGGTAATCAACTGTGTTGTTTTAAGCCAATAGAAAGTCAATATGCCTATTGATACTAAGAAGTATTATGAATGGGATTTGGGGGTTTTTTCATTCAGGAAAAGGATGCCTTCTAATTCTATCACATCCTCTCCACTATTAATATCTCATAGTCAAAAAGCATACTCATGCTGTCCCTTGCTAAAAAAAAAAAAAAAAATGTTTCCGTTAACTTTATTCCCTGGTAGCTACCGTCCATGGGGTCGCAAAGAGTCAGACACGACTGACCGACTTGACTTGACTTCAGTTCACTTTATCCCACTTTTTCTTCTTGACTCTGCAGTGCTTCTTGCACATGTCTGAAATATGTCTTCTGTTCATTCATTTTTTAGAAGAGCTGTATTGAAGTATGATTTATATTAAAAGAACTGCACATATTTAATCTTTACAATTTGATGAGTTGGAACATAAAACATATACCCATGATATCATCTCCACAATCAATATAGCAGATGTATCCAGCACCTCCCAGCACCTATTTTGTCCTTTGGTTTTTGATCTTGTTTCTGCGTTTTTATTTAAGATGTACAGCATGTTGTTGTTGTTGCTTTTAATTATTGGAGTGTAATTGCTTTACAATGTTGTGTTAGTTTCTGCTATACAACAAAGTAAATCAATTGCATATATACATATATCCCCTCCTTCTTGAGCTTCCCTCCCACACCCCAAGATCATCACAACGCACCAAGCTGAGCTCCCTGTGATATACAGCCGCTTCCCATTATCTATTTTACACATGGTAGTTTATATATGTCAATGCTACTCTCGATTTGTCCCACCCTTGCCTTTCTGCCCTGTGTCCACATGTGCATTCTCTTTGCCTGCATCTCTGTTTCTACTTTGCAAATAGATTCATCTGCATCATCTTTCTAGATTCTGTATACATGCATTGCTTCTGTGCTTTGTGGTCAGAACACTTCCCATGAAATTAGCCCCTCTTAATAAACTCTGAAATGACATCACTGTATTGTTAACTACAGGCCCTATGTTGTACAGCAAATTTCTAGAACTTGTTCATCTTGCATAATCAAAACTTGACACCCACTGAATAACAGCATCTCATTTCCCCTACTCTGAGCCCTTGACAATCACTATAGTATTCTCGGCTTCCCTGAGTTTGACTGTTTTAGATGACTCATGTAGGTGAATTCATGTGCTATTTGTCCTCAGTAACTGACTTCTTTTACTTAGCATAAGGATGACAACATCCTCTGTGTTGTCAAAAGTGGTAAGATTCTCTTCATTTTTTAAGGCTGAGTCATATCCATTGTGCATATCTTTGCATATTTTTTTAAAATTTATCCACTTGTCAATGGATACTTTGGGTTGTTTCTCTAGCTTGGCTATTGAGAATAATGCTGCAATGAACCTGAGCATGTAGATAACTCTTAGAGATCGTGATTCTGATTCTTCTGGATATATACTCAGAAGTGGGATTGCTGGATCAGTTGGCAGTTCTATTTTTGATTTTCTGAGAAATGTCCATAGTTTTACATAACTGCTCTACCATTTTACATTCCCACTGACAGTATACAAGGGTTCTGATTTCTCCAGTCTCCCCAGGGCTTATCTCTTTTAAAAATATTAGCCAGCATTTCACTTGATGTCTTTTTATATTAAATTCATTACCAAGGTATTAAATATACTTTCCATTTCAGTCTCTATTGCTTTTAATTATATCATTATCATCATAATAACTTTGGCTAAGTTGTGTACTTCTTCTCCTTACTCCCAAATATATTAATCCTCCCTCTGAAAGATACCATCCCTGGTATATTTCCTTTACTTTTGCCACTACTTTAAAGCTGCGAACCTTAATATTTTACTATGCCATACACTGTGTTCTCCCTAAATATATGCACTCAATTCTAAAGCTCAATCTCTTCCAAATAAAACTCTTGAAAGCACAGTTTAAAACATTCCAATGGGTTCCCAATGAATACTTGCTAAAATAAAGACTCAGACGATAGATTCAAGATCACAAAGTCTGTTCAATGTCAACTTTTTAATCTTATCCTAAAAATAATAAGAAAAAACATATTAACTACTTGCTGTAGGTTAAACATTTCTTTAGCTACTTTACATATACCCATTCAATTAGTATTAACAGCCTGCCACAGGGGGCATAGTATACTAAGTTTCTGACATATTATAGCAGTAAAAAACTAGAAAAGAATACCTACCATTCAAAAGTTTTAATTCAAACATGAGACCTTGTATTACCAACGGGAAAGACCAGTAATAAGCTACTGAGAAAAATGAGCCATGGAAAAATTGTACAGAGGTTTGAAATGGTACCAAATGTAAATAAACTAATCAGGAAGACTTTACTGAAAAAGTGAAAATGCTTCAGTGAAAAAACTTCACAGAAGAAAGTAGGAAAATGAGTTGTGTGAGCATCTGTTAAAAGAGTGTTCCAGGAAAGAAACAGAATATGCAAAGGCCCTGAAGTAATTTACCTAGGTCCTAGGAAAAGCAAGTAGGCAAAGAGAACTGGAGCTCAGTAAGTGGGGAACAGTAAGAAGAGTGATTTGTGACCATCTAAATACTCATACATCACTGAACCAGTTTTAATTTCTGTTTTGAGTATGATGGGAAAATTTTGGAGACACTGTAGCTAATGAATGACTTAATTTCCTTTCTATGTTAACAGAATCTTTCTCGATACTAATTCAAGAGTACACTGAAAAGGGACAGCAGTAGAAAGAGGAACAAGAAAGGTGCCATTAAACAATGCACGTGTTTCATTGCCACACTGATAGAGAGAAATAGTACAATAGCCCAGATTTGTTGATAACAGGCATCCTGAATTCAATTTTTGTATAATTTTAAAATATCAGATCTCCTATTTCATTGCTATCATTTTATTTTCTCTATACATTAACAAATCTGTTACTAAATTCATCCTCATCAAAACAGCGGTCAATCAAATTATTGTTGTTCAGTTGCTGTCATGCCTGACTCTTTGTGACCCCATGGACTGCAGTATGCTAGGCCTCCTGACCTTCACTATTTCCTGGAATTTGCCCAAGTTCATGTCCATTGAATCAGTTATACCATTCAACCGTCTCATCCTCTGTCACCTTCCTATCCTTCTGCTTTCAATCTTTCTCTGCATCAGAATCTTTTCCAAGAAGTCTGCTCCTCACATCAGGTGGCCAAAGTATTGAAGCTTCAGCATCAGTCCTTCCAGTGAGTATTCATGGCTGACGCCTTTAAGATTCACTGGTTTGATCTCCCTTCTGTCAAAAAAGCAAGGTAAGCCAATAGACCATTCAGTTCAGTCGCTCAGTCATGTCCGACTCTTTGCGACCCCTTGAATTGCAGCACGCCAGGCCTCCCTGTCCATCACCAACTCCTGGAGTTCACCCAAACTCATGTCCATTGAGTCAATGATGCCATCCAGCCATCTCATCCTCTGTCATCGCCTTCTCCTCCTGCCCCCAATCCCTTCCAGCATCAGGGTCTTTTCCAATGGGTCAATTCTTTGCATGAGGTAGCCAAAGTATTGGAGTTTCAGCTTTAGCATCAGTTCTTCCAAAGAACACTCAGGACTGATCTCCTTTAGAATGGACTGGTTGGATCTCCTTGCAGTTCAAGAGACTCTTAACAGTCTTCTCCAACACCACAGTTTGACCTAAATCAAATCCCTTATACAGTGAAAGTGACAAACAGATTCAAGTGATTAGATCTGAGAGACAGAGTGCCTGGAAAACTATGGATAGAGGTTCGTGATACTGACAGGAGGCAGTGATCAAGACCATCCACAAGAAAAAGAAATGCAGAAAGGCAACATGATTGTCTGAGGAGGCCTTACAAACAGCTATGAAAAGAAGAGAAGTGAAAGGCAAAGGAGAAAAGGAAAGATATATCCACTTGAATACAGAGTTCCAAAGAATAACAAGGAGAGATAAGAAAGCCTTCCTCAGTGATCAATGCAAATACATAGAGGAAAACAGCAGAATGGGAAAGACTAGAGATCTCTTCAAGAAAATTGGAGATACCAAAGGAACATTTCATGTAAAGATGGGCACCATAAATGACAGAAATGGTATGGACCTAAGAGGAGCAGAAGATATTAGGAAGAGGTGGCAAAAATACACAGAATAACTGTATTAAAAAAAGATCTTCATGATACAGATAATCACAATAGTGTGATCACTCACCTAGAGCGAGACACCCTGGAATGTGAAATCAAGTGGGCCTTAGGAAGCATCACTAGGGACAAAGCTAGTGGAGGTGATGTAATTCCAGTTGAGCTATTTCAAATCCTGAAAGATGATGCTGTGAAAGTGCTGCCCTAAATATGCCAGCACATTTGGAAAACTCAGCAGTGGCCACAGGACTGGAAAAGGTCAGTTTTCATTCCAATCCGAAAGAAAGGCAATGCCAAAGAATGCTCCAGCTACTACACAATTGCACTCATCTCACATGCTAGTAAAGTAATGCTCAAAATTCTCCAAGCCAGGCTTCAGCAATACGTGAACCATGAACTTTCTGATGTTCAAGCTGGTTTTAGAAAAAGCAGAGGAACCAGAGATCAAATTGCCAATATCTGCCAGATCATAGAAAAAGCAACAGATTTCCCGAAAAACACCCACTTCTGCTTTGCTGACTATGCCAAAGCTTTGGCTGTGTGGGTCACAACAAACTGTGGAAAATTCTGGAATAGATGGGAATACCAGACCACCTGATGTGCCTCCAGAGAAATCTGTATGCCAGTCAAGAAGCAATGGTTAGAACTAGACATGGAACAACAGACTGGTTCCAAATCAGGAAAGGAGTACGTCAGGCTGTTATTGTAACTCTGCTTATTTAACTTCTATGCAGAGTATATCATGAGAAATGCTGGACTGGATGAAGCACAACCTGGAATCAAGATTGCCTGGAGAAATATCAATAATCTCAGATATACACATGACACCACCCTTATGGCAGAAAGCAAAGAAGAACTAAAGAACCTCTTGATGAAAAAGAGGAGAGTGAAAAAAACTGGTTTAAAGCTCAACTCAGAAAACTAAGATCATGTGGCATCTGGTCCCATCACTTCATGGAAAATAGGTGGGGAAACAGTGGAAACAGTGACAGACTTTATTTTGGGGGGCTCCAAAATCACTGTAGATGGTGTCTGCAGCCCTGAAATTAAAAGAGGCTTTCTCCTTGGAAGAAAAGGTATGACCAACCTAAACCCCTTACTGAAAAGTAGAGATATTACTTTGCCAACAAAGGTCTGTCTGGTCAAAACTATGGTTTTTCCAGTAGTCATGTATGGATGTAACATTTGGACAATTAAGAGGGCTAAGAGCCAAAGAATTGAAGCTTTTGAACTGTTGTGTTGGAGAAAACTCTTGAGAGTGCCTTGGACTGAAAGGAGATTCAACCAGTCCATCCTTAAGGAAATCAGTCCTGAATATTAATTGGAAGGATTGATGCTGAACCTAAAACTCCAATAGTTTGGCCACCTGATGCAAAAAATGGACTCATTTGAAAAGACCTTAATGTTATGATTGAAGGTGGGAGAAGGGGATGACAGAGGATGAGATGGTTGAGTCATGAGATGACTCAATGGACACGAATTTGAGTAAACTCTAGGAGTTGGAGATGGACAGGGAGGCATGGCATCCTGCAGTCCATGGGCTTGCAAAGAGTTGGACACGACTGAGTGACAGAATTGAACTGAACTGAATTGTCCAAGGGATTCTCAAGAGTACTCAGCACCACAGTTTGAAAGCATCAATTCTTGGCAATCTGCCTTCTTTACAGTCTAGCTCTCATATCCATACATGACTACTAGAAATACCATAGCCTTGACTACATCGACCTTTTTGGCAAAGTGATATCTTTGCTTTTTAATAGTTGTCAACATGAGCACACAGTTACAATGAGTAATTTACATAAGTATGGGTATGTAGATTTCTTCAAATTACTATCAAATGACCGTAGAATAGTAAAAATCTGAGTCCTACAACATATTTGGAGATTTCCAGTTGATATACCTTGATCTATTCCAGCTTCTTTGGAAAAGCTACTTTCTAGAGAGGTAAATTAGCCTGTAACATATTCATACATATTTTAGTTGCCACAATTCAAAGCTACATCTCATTCTATTTGGGAGTTCTATTTTGGAGTTCTTTCTGCACACATCCATGAACCTTAGCTCTTGGATATATCAAAGTTTCAGAAATCAAGGAATTCCTTGCTGGTCCAGTAATTAGAACTTCACACTTTCACTGCCAGAGGACTGGATTCCATTCCTGATCAGGGAACTAAGATCCCACAAGCCCCATGTCAAGGCCAAAAAAAAAAAAAAAAAAGACTAAAAATACTTTCCAAATCAGTTCTTAATTACAGGTGATTAATTGTAATCAGAGTGACAGCTGGTCAGAAATGTGACTAGGAAACATTCATTTTATCTAGTATGATAACCTTCAAAAATAGAAATATCCATTAAAAAGATGAAAGAGGATCAGGAAAGAAGTTGTAAGAGTTACCAGAGATGAAAGAGCCAAGCCCAGTACCTTTAACTATAAACACAAAGGAAAAACGAATTTGGACCATGACGTGTGGTCAAGAGTACCCTATGATGTGCTGACAAGATGCCAATAATAATCATATTGATAGAAAAATCACTTACTTAGTGTCAACCTCTAGACTAAGTGCTTTCTTGACACATCATTTAGTTGAATTATCACATAAAATATGTATGGTAAATACCATCATTATCTTCATTTTACAGATAATGATACAGATAGAGAATTTAAGTAACTTGTTCAATTATGAGATATTGAAGAGTCCAGACCATAATTCAAAAGTAGTCCATGCTTTGGGTTTCCCTTATAGCTCAGTCGGTAAAGAATCTGCCTGCAGTGCAGGAGACCAGGGTACAATCCCTGGGTTGGGAAGATCCCCTGGAGAAGGATATGGCAACGCACTCCAGTATCCTTGCCTGGAAAATCTCATGGACAGAGGAACCTGGTGGATTGCGGTCCATGGGGTCGCAAAGGGTTGGGCATGACTGCTGTCTCTTATACACATCTAGATGTGTATAAGAGACAGGTACAGCAAAAAAGTTGAATTATCACATAAAATATGTATGGTAAATACCATCATTATCTTCATTTTACAGATAATGATACAGATAGAGAATTTAAGTAACTTGTTCAATTATGAGATATTGAAGAGTCCAGACCATAATTCAAAAGTAGTCCATGCTTTGGGTTTCCCTTATAGCTCAGTCGGTAAAGAATCTGCCTGCAGTGCAGGAGACCAGGGTACAATCCCTGGGTTGGGAAGATCCCCTGGAGAAGGATATGGCAACGCACTCCAGTATCCTTGCCTGGAAAATCTCATGGACAGAGGAACCTGGTGGATTGCGGTCCATGGGGTCGCAAAGGGTTGGGCATGACTGAGCGACTAACACACAACACACATGCCATTTAGCTACTCCTACATTGTCACAAAATTGAGAAGAAGCCCCTGGATTTGGTAATTAGATGACCATGTCTGAATTAAAGACAGTAGATTGTGTCAAGAGTGAGCAGATAAAACACCAAATCTATTTTTCCCTCTAGGCATTTTCATTAAAATACTTTTACATTCTTAGCTTATATATTCATCTATGAGTTTATCCTTTTTTTGAAACATTACCTTCAGTTTCATAACATCACTTTCCCTTTTTTAAACATGGAAGTTGCTCAAAGGTAGTGAAAAGAGTGAGAAGTCATGAAACTATGTTTTTTAGCCAAAGAAAATACAAGATTTGTATGCCAACTCATAATAAAGACAAACGCGTTTAAATACCAAGGTATCACTTTAACGGATAAGGTCACTGAAAGCCATTTAAAAATTTTAAAGGTCTATAATTTTTCACCAACAATGCCATATATACGCATTTATTTTACAGGTATATTGGCCAAAAATATTTTGCAAAGATGTATTTCATATCAATATAGACTACAAAGAATTTGAATGCCAACATCAGAGGAATGATTTAATAAGTTGTGTTTTTACATCTAATGGACACCATGCAACCACTGAAACAAATGGTAGACTTATATAAACTGAAACTATGGTTGCCTCTGATGAAAATTTGAAAACCAGGGTAAAAGAAAGTAAAGTCACTCAGTTGTGTCCAACTCTTTGCAACCCCACAGACGTAGCCCACCAGGCTCCTCAGTCCATGGAATTTTCCAGGCAAGAATACTGGAGTGGGTTGCCATTTACTTCTCCAGGGAGCCTTCCTGACCTAGGGGTCGAGCCTGGGTTTCCCACATTGCAGGCAGACGCTTTACCATCTGAGTCACCAGGGAAGCCACAAAGAACCAGGGTACTGAGGTTCAGATCTGAGATGGGGACTTTCTACTGGAAATCAATTTGCAGTTTTAATTCCTACTAAATATGTTAGCTTCCCTTGTGGCTCAGTTGGCAAAGAATCTACCTGCAATGCAGAAGACCCAGGTTCAGTCCCTTGGTTGAGAAGATCTTCTGGCAAAAGGAATGACAACCCATTCCAGTATTCTTGCCTGGAGAATCCCCAAGGACAGAGAAACCTGCTGGGCTGCAGTCCTTGGGATCACAGAGTTGGACACGACTGAGCGACTGATTACAGCTCAAATTTAAATAATAACTAAAATTTTGATGATTAATTTTAGTTATGTCTACCTTTTCTTAAAAAGGCTATTTAGTAGTATATTTTCATAACTTTAAGGATATACTTAATGAACATAATTGCAACATAGCTGTTAACATATGATTCTAAATCTTTCCTGTCTACAGGTACTTTCCTATAGTTGGGAAGATTTGAAGACATTTCCAATAAAACTTGACTTCACTTTAACCTGACATCTCCTGCTTGCCCTTGTAAAAACTGATCACCAAATACAGATGTTTACTTCATTTGACTTTTATCAGAAGTTGGGTGAATCACAGAAAGAAAATATTTTCAAATACCTGAAGTCCGTTTTGGTCCTCACTTGCCACTTTGCAAGTGGAAGGATTTAAAAATCAGAGAGAGGGTCTTTGTTTGCCACTTTCCCAGCAGTAGGATTTAAAAATGAGGGGGTCAGGGTGGTGCGTGGACATCAATGCAGTTACTAAAACAAGGAACCTCTGAAGTAAGCTAAGAACCACCACAGCAGTAAAGGTTATTACTCATCCTTAGAAACAAGACAGAATCCCAGTTATCGAACTAAGTCTAGGGAGTTCAAGTTGCCCTAGAAAAATACAGCAGGGAAGGCTCAGTCCTGCAATACAGGGTTACAGCCACCAGTCATATTTCTTTCCACTGAGCTCAGATGTATACAAGGGGCTCAATGTGCCTAGTTCAGAGGACACAAATCAAAAGGATCCAAGTTGGTGGGAAACAAGGACTAGCAAGTATAGGGAATAGGTCAGAACCTCATAGCTAAGTTGTATAATAAAAATGCAGTTTAGTACTATATGTGCTCATATCTAAACTTTGCAATTTCATCCATCATAAGAGATAATTTCCAGTTCTCAGCAACACTGAAAGATCATCAAATACAAAAGCAGCGGTGGCATACCACATTTTCTTCTTGGTATGGAATGCTGAAGTATTGACAAAAAGCCATAATTTAGCTTTATAAAGCAAGAAGTTCAATTGGTGTGGTTCTTGCTATTGAAGTCAATCCATAAAATGAAATTCTTCAAACCCACTGTATAATTTATGTCAAATTAATGGTGCTGTAAATTACTCACATCTGTTTATCCTGCTCAAATGATAACCTTATAAGTTTTCTTTTTCTCAGAAAATTTATGCTTGAGTAATATGTCTGATAGGATAATGCTTAGTTACTGAAAGATCTCAGAAAAAAGAGATAATTTATGACACACTGTGTATTATCTCTCTATCTAGAATGCTAGTTTGAATTGCCATGTTTAAAAGTATGGTATTCCTGAATCCGCATAACATTATTATTTCTAAATAAAATATTTATTGAATTTTAATGGATATTTTATCTAAATAATAAAATAAACAGGGCTATTGCTTAATTGTTCCCTGATAGCTCAGTTGGTAAGGAATCCACGTGAAATGCAGGAGACCCTGGTTAGATTCTTGAGTCGGGGAAGATCCCCTGGAGAAGGCATAGGCTACCCACTCCAATATTCTTGGGCTTCCCTTGTGGCTCAGCTGGTAAAGAATCTGCCTACAATGATGGAGACCTGGGTTTGATCCCTGGGTTGGAAAAATCCTCTGGAGAAGGGAAAGGCTACCCCCTGCACTATTTTGGCCTAGAGAATTCCATGGACTGTGGAGACCACAGGGTTGTAAAGAGTAGGACATGACTGAGCGACTTTCACTATTGCTTGATTAATTGATCTTTAAATAAATTTGATGTTTCATGTTATATAGGCCTAGGCCACAGTCAAATATTTATATTCAAATTTAAAAGATAATAGCCAGGTCCATATAAATGTGAACAAAACTGACATATATTTTTATGGGAATTAACTGTAAAACCAACTGTTTAAGCTTCATCATATTTTTTATCTTTGAGTACTGGTGACAAGTCGTATTTCTGCAATGATTTGTTGCCTGTCTATATGAAACTTTCACTATTGCTTGATTAATTGATCTTTAAATAAATTTGATGTTTCATGTTATATAGGCCTAGGCCACAGTCAAATATTTATATTCAAATTTAAAAGATAATAGCCAGGTCCATATAAATGTGAACAAAACTGACATATATTTTTATGGGAATTAACTGTAAAACCAACTGTTTAAGCTTCATCATATTTTTTATCTTTGAGTACTGGTGACAAGTCGTATTTCTGCAATGATTTGTTGCCTGTCTATATGAAGGATTATTATATATACATGAAATTTTGAAAATTATATAACTACAGAAATAGCACACACAACTATATAGTTGTGATTTTCCTTGTCTAGAATGAATACAGATGTATTGCTTGTTATTTTGATTACCTGACTAGCACAAGCTTATTGTAATAAACTGCACAATTTCAATAAAACAAAGGGAAAATAGAAAAAAAAGATAATATTTCATATGGAAACTTTCAATTTTAAATTTTATCACATCTTACTTAAAAATAACTATTTTACTAAAATATTAAGCTAAAAGTGATTAGTATTTCATTTTCAATAAAAAACATTTCATGGGAAAACGAATGCATTCATGCCCATAAACTTTGCAAATAATCCACTGTTTCCTTCAAGAATTTTCTACTGCATAATTATATTTTTTTCTGTCAGTTAATGCAAATTGTATTAATAATAATCTATATTTTATTTGCTTTTTTCCTGGAATATCATTCAAACATTTATCTGCATACTGAAAGAATTGAAAAAGAACAAAAACAAAAAATAATTTGCACAGAAACCCATGAGATCTATTGAGCATTCATTTTTAGTATAAAATATAAAGTAAATAATGCCA
>SJYC01130794.1:0-10352 GCA_006408675.1 Madoqua kirkii | reverse complement strand
TCAAACTCTACTCAGGGTTGTCTAATTCGAAAATGACCATCTTGGTGATGATATCGAAATGTCTTTTAGTGAATGAAGGTAATTATGTGAGGAATTTTGGTGCCACAAAAAAAGACCAGAAGACACACAGAAGTGTTGTGTCTCTATGAAGTGAGATTATAAATAACTTAAACGTTCTTTCTTATAGACTGAAATGTCATTTTTAATACTCAGGATGCCTTTGTATTATAAATATATACATACAATAATATTATAATACAATATTTGTTAAATCTTTGTACATGTGTGGTACAGAATCCTGTTTATTTGCTTTTCTCCCATGAATCAATTGATATTGCTCAAAGGCAAGACATACAAATTTTTAATGTTATATAGATGACATTAGGGACCCTAAAGTTATCTTACTTAAGTACAATAATACATACCTCAATTTCTCCATATTTAATTATGTTTTATTTATATTCCATAGATGGAAAAACTGAGGAAAGATATTGGAAAGAAGGGTGAAATTTTGGTCACAGATAATAAAACCAAATATTTCTAACAAAACTTTAAAATAGTAATGTTTATTGCTACTATTTTCTGACAAGATCTTAGTTTGTTTTGAGAAACCCACAGGTTTTTTTTTTTTTTGAAATTCACAGAAAATATGCAGTGTTTGTTGTTAAGCATGAGTAATTAGGCTTTCTAGTTGGCTCAGAAGATAAAGAATCTGCATACAATGCAGGACATGAGTGCCCAATCCCTGGGATGGGAAGATCCCCTAGTAAAAGTAATGGCAATTCACTCCAGTATTCTTGCCTGAGAAATCTCATAGACAGGGGAGACTGGAAGGCTACATTTCATGGGGTTCCAAAGAATTGGACACGATTAAGCAAATTACACACACATGAGTAATTAATAGCAGGTTTTTAAATGTCACCATTTTCTTGAAAAAGTATAAGAAAGCATGCAAGCTTCTTTTCAAAGGGCAAATATATATTTGCAAATTAATATATACAAAGATAAAGCAAACTCAATATATTCATGGTGCTATATGTCCCACACATAAATAATAGATGATTTTCATACACTGTAATCACTTTACTATTAGCATATATAACCAGTTCAGTTCAATTCAGTTGCCCAGTCGTGTCTGGCTCTTTGCAACCCCATGGACTGCAACACACCAGACCTCCCTGTCCATCACCAACTCCCGGCATCTACTCAAACTCATGTCCATAGAGTTGGTAATGCCATCCAACCATCTCATCCTCTGTCGTCCCCTTCTCCTCCCTCCTTCAATCTTTCCCAGCATCAAGGTCTTTTCAAGTGAGCATCTCTTTGCATGAGGTGGCCAAAGTATTGGAGTTTCAGCTTCAGCATCAGTTTTTCTAGTGAATATTCAGGAATGATTTCCTTTAGAATGGACTGGTTGGATCTCCTTGCAGTCCAGGGGACTCTCAATAGTCTTCTCTAAAACCACTGTTCAAAGGCATCAATTCTTCGGTGCTCAGCTTTCTTTTGGAGAAGGCAATGGCACCCCACTCTAGTACTCGAAAATCCCATGGACGGAAAAGCCTGGTAGGCTACAGTCCATGGGGTCGCTAAGGGTCAGACATGACTGAGCAACTTCACTTTCACTTTTGCAACCCACTCCAGTGTTCTTGTGGAGAGTTTCAGGGATAGCAGAGCCTAGTGGGCTACCATCTATGGGGTCACACAGAGCAGGACATGACTCAAGTGACTTAGCAGCAGAAGCAACAGCTTTCTTTCTAGTCCAACTCTCACATCCATACATGACTACTGGAAAAACCATAGCCTTGACTAGACAGATCCTTGTTGGCAAAGTAATGTCTCTGCTGTTTAATATGCTGTCGAAGTTTGTCATAACTTTCCTTCCAAGGAATAAGCATCTTTTAATTTCTGCAGTGATTTTTGGTGCCCAAAAAAATAAAGTCTGCCACTTTTTCTGTTATTTCCCAATCTATTTGCCGTGAAGTGATGGGACCGGATGCCATGATCTTAGTTTTCTGAATGTTGAGCTTTAAGCCAACTTTTTCACTCTCCTCTTTTACTTTCATCAAGAGGCTCTTTAGTTCTTCTTCACTTTCTGCCACAAGGGTGATTTCATCTGCGTATCTGAGGTTATTGATATTTCTCCCAGCAAAGTTGATTCCAGCTTGTGTTTCCTCAAGCCCAACGTTTCTCATGATGTACTCTGCATAGAAGTTAAATAAGCAAGGTAACAATATACAGCCTTGATGTACTCCTTTTTCTATTTGGAACCAGTCTGTTGTTCCATGTCCAGTTCTAACTGTTGCTTTCCTGACCTGCGTATAGATTTCTCAAGAGGCAGGTCAGGTGGTCGGGTATTCCCATCTCTTTCAGAATTTTCCACAGTTTATTGTGATCCACACAGTCAATAGCTTTGGCATAGTCAATAAAGCAGAAATAGATGTTTTTCTGGAACTCTCTTGCTTCTTCAATGATCTAGTGGATATTGGCAGTATATAACATAGTTCTTGCTAAATATGCTCAGTAATAAATTCTGCCTAATACAAATAGGTGATTTATTTATAATAGTGTATAAAATTCACTGTTGCATTAGAATTTGAAAAACTGTATATATATATATCTATCAATGTTATAAGTAAAAATGTTTTTCTTTGTTTAATACAGGTCATTTTTATTCTATGCACTCATAGAAAATCCTTCAAACATCCTCACAGCACTAATGATAAATTTGGTAGCCTATGATCTTGGTACGCTCATTCTCAGTCATTAAACCATGTTCTACTCTTTTGTGACCCTGCAGACTATAGCCCACCAGGCTCCTCTGTCCATGGAATTTTTCAGGCAAAAATACTGGAGTGAGTTGTCATTTCCTTTTTCCAGGGTATTTCCCCACCCACGGATCAAACCCATGTCTCCTGCATTGGCAGACAGATTCTTTACCACTGAGCCACCTGGGAAGCCCAATGATCTTGGTAGCTATCCTTTATTCACTCAGAGTTAGAGTATACTCCAGTTTTCTGTGTTTTCCTAAAACTGTGGACAGTACAAAACCAGTAAAAGGCAGATAGTGTATTAGTCTGCTCAGGGTGCCATAAGAAAATACTATAGACTGGGTCACTTAAACAATAGAAATTTATTTCTCTCAGTTCTGGAGGCTGTGAAGTCAAAGGTCAAAGTGTCCACATGGTTGGTTTCTGGTGAGCACTCTCTCCTTGACTTATAGAAGACTGTGTTCTCACATGGAAGAGAGAACGCTTTGGTGTCTCCTTTTTCTTTTTAAAATATTTTATTTATTTATTTTTGGCTTTTTTAAGTCTTTGCTACTCTGCAGGCTTTCCTCTAGTTGCAGAGAGTGGGGGGCTACTGTCTCTTTGCAGATTGGGGGTGTCTCGTTACGGTGGCTTCTCTTCTGATGATGCACAGGCTCTAGGCATCCAGGCTTCGGGAGCTGTGGTGCGAGGGCTCAGTAGCTGTGGATACTAAGCTCTAGAGCACAGACTCAGTTGCTGTGGTACATGAGCTTAGATTGAACCCATGTCCCCTGGACTGGCAGGCAAATTCTTTACCACTGAGCCACCATGAGTGCCCCTCTTCCTCTTCTTATATGGGCACCAGTTTTATTGGATCAGAGATGGCCTTGAGGACCTCCGCTGCTGCTAAGTCACATCAGTCGTGCCCAATTCTCTGTGACCCTATAAACGGCAGCCCACCATGCTCCTGTGTCCACAGGATTCCCCAGCAAGAATACTGAAGTGGGTTGCCATTTCCTTCTCCTCATTTGGCCTTAATAACCTCCTCAAAGGCCTCTGTCCAATGCATCACATGGGCTGGGAGGTTAGGGTTCCAGTATCTAAATTTGAGGAGACTCAATTTAATCCATAGCTGCTAGACCATGCCACAAATGACAATTCGCTCCAATATTTTACACTGACTTTTAATTTACCCAATAATTTTTTTAACCCTTGGTCTAGAGCAGGAGTAAGTCACCACTTAAGTTCTGTCTTACCAAACATGATATTGTTTCCACACATTCTCCAAAAGAGTGCTCATGAGGGAAATTGTGGGTATGCATAATTTTTTTAAAGTTTTTGATAACACCCTACAGTATGTGAGATTTTAGTTCCCAGTCCAGGGATTGAACCCATACCTCCCACATTAGAAGACAGAGTCCTAACCGCTAGAGCTCTAGGAAATTCTCGTAACTCCTTACTATACTCCAGCAAGAAAATGAGCCTGGCAAGGTAAACCCAGGATATCAAGTTAAACAAACACCACAAGAACACATGGGGGAAAAAATTAGGAGAACTCACAACTAAAATTTATGAGTCTTTTTTTTTTGCCTTATGGAAATATCAATGATTAAACAGATTCACTTTTATATAGAATTCTTTTTATTCTCTCAATCTATATGCCTTAAGAGATTTCTTAAAATCTGTTACATGGTTAGTGTAATGACTGGATTGATCTGGACACTTGTCATACAGTTGGTTGCTCATTGTCTGAAACCCATTCCTACAAGTGAGGAATTCTCCACAGCATGAGATGAGGTTGGGCTCAGAGAAACTACAGAGATGCACTTTTCCAGCTCAAGCATATGTTGTAGGCTATATAATCAGATGCTCATGCCTAGCAGAGTTTAAATTTTCAACTAGGAAGACAAATCATCTTGCACAGTCAGGATTCATTTTCCTCCTAGCAGTTGAGTCAGCTGCAGCCCCTCTTCGTGGTTCTAACAACAGGAACAGCGCTAGCAACACCTTAGCTGCCTCTAATATCCTGTGGCAGGTTTCCTGGTGGCTCAGAGGTAAAGAATCTGCATATAATGCAGATAATATGCTTTCAATTCCAGGGTCAGGAAGATTCCCTGGAGGAGGAAATGATGCTCTCTGGTATTCTTGCCTGGAGAATCCCATGGACAGAGGAGCCTGGTGGGTTCCGGTCATAGGGTCACATGATTGAAGACTTAGCACACACGCATGCAATATTCTGTGGACAGAGGGCTGGAGGTGAATTTCCACACATTCTCCAAAAAGAGTGCTCATGAGGGAAATTGTGGGTATGCATAATTTTTTTAAAGTTTTTGATAACACCCTACAGTATGTGAGATTTTAGTTCCCAGTCCAGGGATTGAACCCATACCTCCCACATTAGAAGACAGAGTCCTAACCGCTAGAGCTCTAGGAAATTCTCGTAACTCCTTACTATACTCCAGCAAGAAAATGAGCCTGGCAAGGTAAACCCAGGATATCAAGTTAAACAAACACCACAAGAACACATGGGGGAAAAAATTAGGAGAACTCACAACTAAAATTTATGAGTCTTTTTTTTTTGCCTTATGGAAATATCAATGATTAAACAGACTCACTTTTATATAGAATTCTTTTTATTCTCTCAATCTATATGCCTTAAGAGATTTCTTAAAATCTGTTACATGGTTAGTGTAATGACTGGATTGATCTGGACACTTGTCATACAGTTGGTTGCTCATTGTCTGAAACCCATTCCTACAAGTGAGGAATTCTCCACAGCATGAGATGAGGTTGGGCTCAGAGAAACTACAGAGATGCACTTTTCCAGCTCAAGCATATGTTGTAGGCTATATAATCAGATGCTCATGCCTAGCAGAGTTTAAATTTTCAACTAGGAAGACAAATCATCTTGCACAGTCAGGATTCATTTTCCTCCTAGCAGTTGAGTCAGCTGCAGCCCCTCTTCGTGGTTCTAACAACAGGAACAGCGCTAGCAACACCTTAGCTGCCTCTAATATCCTGTGGCAGGTTTCCTGGTGGCTCAGAGGTAAAGAATCTGCATATAATGCAGATAATATGCTTTCAATTCCAGGGTCAGGAAGATTCCCTGGAGGAGGAAATGATGCTCTCTGGTATTCTTGCCTGGAGAATCCCATGGACAGAGGAGCCTGGTGGGTTCCGGTCATAGGGTCACATGATTGAAGACTTAGCACACACGCATGCAATATTCTGTGGACAGAGGGCTGGAGGTGAATGAGGTGGAGAGTATATACAGTCTCACTAGATGGGCTCTGGGGTGAGATTTTTGCTTTCAGTTGGCCATCTTGCATTCTTTGCTCTTTATTGTTTTCTAAGCCTGGTTCTATGGGCATATTTGAGAAAATGTGAGTTAATAAAAACCTTCCCAATAAAACCACACTTCTGCTTATATAATCCATAGTTAATTCTAATGTCTATTTTATAGAAAACTTTGCAAGTAACTGTAACATGTGTGCTACCAGTCTAGATGACTCTTCTATGCTCCTGATAGATGCGTAAAACTGACCAGGTATGTCACAAAATGTTGCAAATTAATAAACTCAAAACTGGTCTCATCATCTTTTCCCCTCAAATCTTATGCCTTTTCCGGTATCCTTGATCTCACTGAGTGGCCCCACCAAGCATCCAACTGTGTGAGTCCTTCTTGAATTACTTTCCTACTCTTCCTCCATATCCAATTATCAACAGGTACATACAACACCATAAATAACCCTGTTCTGATCAGTCCTTACTGACTGTATTATTATAACCTTTGCCCAAGCTATTGTTAATATCTGCCATTTGGACCACTGAATGCAACACATAACTGCATCTAACTGGAATTCTCTACAACCTCATCGGAGAGATATTTTCAATATCATATAAACCTTGTCATCCTCCTAATTATAAGTACTTGCTTCTTAGAATGGTTTCAACTGTTGGGTTGATTCACAATCCCCCAATTTGACTTATAAGCCACCTTCCCTGACCCCAATCAAATTCTCCAGCTTCAAGTGGTACAAAAAATTCTCTTTACCTTCTTTAATCAAGAGACTGCCTTATTTCATTCTCCTCTGCCTGCCATGTTTCCATAGACTTCCTTTATACTTGCTATTTATCTGTTGGGAATAAGACTCTGTTAGGTAGGTAGAACAGGGAAAAGGAGTCCAAAATGGAGTGGCTACAGACAAGGAAGGGAAAAGCCAGTGAAAATGAAACAATAGAAGGTCCGAGGACCGGAGTGAGGACCTCAGGTAAAACAAACAACACTCTTAGCTGGCCCAATTTACATAGGACAAGACCAGGGAGAGATAAACATATAAATAGAGGAGCCAGCGCCAGCTCTCTGGCTCTCTCCCACGTGCTGGGGCGCTCTTCTCGTGTCCTTAGATTGACGTGCCTTCATGCTTCAATGATGGATTTTCCTGCTATCTTCTAAATAAAATAGAGCTGTAACACTGAGCTGTAATACTGATTTGTTTAAGAGCTATAACACGGTTCCTTTGAGATCTGAGAGCTGTAACACAGTCTATCCAAGACCTGGGACCTGGGACTCACCGAGGGGGCTTTAATGTCCGTCACTCCAAATCATTGTTGTGACAAGGCAAAGAATCGAGGAACATACACTCACGTGACAATTCCTTTCCACCTAAACTTGCTTGATTTCTACTACATTGTCATATCTCAGGTCAGGTACAATTATCTGGTGGGCCTTGGACATCTCTGATTAAATAATATCTTTACTATAGGCCTAACATCTGTAAGTATGTGATCATGCTACATATAGCAATCAGTAATTATAATATAAAAAACTGAATTAGTTTTTCAATTCAGTGTAAACATAATAGTTGAGTTAGCTGCCCTTAGACACTGATACTAGAATATTAAAGATTAGTTTGCCATGGTCAAGAATAATACCATCAAGTAAACTTTGCAGCTTTTCTTATTTTAATGAAATATTTTATTATAAAAATTAAATGCCTATATATATAGAGAGAGAGAAGAAAAAATAACAATATAAAATTGATGCTCTGTCAATTCTAAGTAGCCAAATTGACCTAAACAAACAAAAAGAAAAAAAATTCTTGTTTTCTCAAAAGAATTGTTGTTTTGTTGTTGTTTAGTTGCTAAGTTATAACCAACTTTTCTCAAATCCATGGAATATAACCCACCAAGCTCCTCTGTCCATGGGATTTTTCAAGCAAGAATATTGGAGTAGGTCACCATTTCCTTCCCCAAGGGATTTTCCTGACCCAAGGCTAAAATCCCTGTCTGTTGCATTGACAGGTGGTTTCTTTACAACTGAGCCACCTGGGGAGAATTTTCCCAAAGAATAAGATATAGCTTTTATTTACTGTGGAGCTGACTTTCCCAAAAAGAAAAGCAATGGTCAAGAGCTAAATGCTGGGCCTATGGAAAGAGTATTCATTGGAAAACTCACAGGATTATAAGCAGGAGGAGGTGTGTGGGTCCGTGATCACTTAGCACACACCCAGATGGCAGGGCATGACATCACAATCTAGGTGGGGGATGCTCATCCATCCTCCACGAGATCCTCCAGGTGGCAAGAGCAGTAAAGTGCCTCCTCTTTATGAAATCTGGGTCAAGACATAATAGCAATGTGATGGAGCAAAATCATGACTCCAGTCCTATCCTGCTGGTCCAGTATTTCAAATAGAAAAGCACAAACCTCTCCTTAGCAGAAACAGGAGCCTTCGTCCAGGTCTTCTCTGGACCAGAAGCCATTGCCTGAACACTAGATTGACTTCTTTCTCCAGGGCTCTGCCCAAGTCAACTTCTTTCTCTGGAGATCAGCCTCTTGGAGATCAGTTTGTGTCAAGTAAACACTACCTTCTCACTGAAATAATTAAAATGATAAAGTTTGAATAATTCTAATTACTGTGGTAATCCAAGAAATAAGAACTAAAGAGCCTCTTGATGAAAGTGAAAGAGGAGAGTGAAAAAATTTGCTTAAAGCTCAACATTCAGAAAACTAAGATCATGGCATCCAGTCCCATCACTTCATAGCAAATAGATTGGGGAACAGTGAAAACAGTGACAGATCTTATTTGGGGGGCTCCAAAATCACTGTCCATGGTGATTGCAGCCATAAAATTAAAAGATACTTACTGAGTGAGTTCACTTTCACTTTTCACTTTTTACTTTCATGCATTAGAGAAGGAAACGGCAACCCACTCCAGTGTTTTTGCCTAGAGAATACCACGGACAGAGGAGCCTGGTGGGCTGCCATCTATGGGGTCGCACAGAGTCGGATACGACTGAAGTGACTTAGCACTAGCCATACTCCTTGCAAGGAAAATTATGACCAACCCAGACAGCATATTAAAAACCAGAGACATTATTTTGCTAACAAAGGTCCATCTAGTCAAGGCTATGTATTTTCCAGTAGTCATGTGTGGATGTGAGAGTTGGACTATAAAGGAACTTGAGTGCCATAGAATTGATGCTTTTGACCACTGGTATTGGAGGACTCAAGGAGATCCAACCAGTCCATCCTCAGGCAAATCAGTCCTGAGTATTCATTGGAAGGACTGATGCTGAAGCTGAAACTCCAGTACTTTGGAATGGACTCATTAGGAAAGACCCTGATGCTGGGAAAGATTGAAGGCAGGAGGAGAAGGGGACGACAGAGGATGAGATAGTTGGATGGCATCACCAACTCTATGGACATGAGTTCGAGTAAACTCCTGGCGTTGGTGATGGACAGGGAGGCCTGGCATTCTACAGCCTATGGGGTTACAAAGAGTAGACACAACTGAGCAACTGAACTGAACTGAACTGAATCCAAGTAGTTTCAATACTATTTATAATTTTAATAGACCTGATACAGTAATAGTTCTGTTTCAGTCTTGTAATTCCTTTTTCACATCTTAGTATATTTTCAGATTTTCTTTCCTTTTATTATATATTCTTGTATAAAAGATCTGAGGTGGAATTCAGTTTAAATTTCTCACCAGCCTAATTTTCAAAGAGATTTTAACCTTATTTGTTTTCTTAGGAATTAGACATTTTGGATATATCAATTGTGTGTCTTCACATCTGTCCTGGGAATGTGAAGATTTTGTTATCATTTGTCTAATGGAATATGTGAGCCTCCCTGGTAGCTCAGTGGTAAAGAAACAGTCTGCCAATGCAGGAGACATGAGTTCAAGCCCTGGGTGGAGAAGATCCCCTGGAGAAGGATATGGTAACCTACTCCAGTACACTTACCTTGGGAATCCCATGGATAGAGGAACCTGGCAGGCTACAGTCCATGCGGTCACAAAAGATTTGGACACAACTTAGTGACTAAGGAATAAAGAAATATATATATTTCCCTGTGTACTGTGAGTTTTTAAATATATAAAGATTTTTATTTTTATTAAGTTCTAAACTTTAAAAAGTAAGGTCTTATTCATTATAGACATTTGTATATTATATATTTTTTCAATAATATTTACATTTTCCTTTCAAGTATTATAAATAAAGTTATAGTACTTACCTGCATAAACCGCAACCTCTTGGTGCATAATACTATAATCCTACCATATCACAAGTGGAAAATACAGAAAATCTTAAAATTTTAAA
>SJYC01130789.1:0-33838 GCA_006408675.1 Madoqua kirkii | reverse complement strand
TTATATTTATTCCTACCTGTTTTTGAAGCCAATGATCTGCTTTGCTGGATGCCTGATGTCCTCTGCCAGCATTCAGAAGTTGTTTGTGGAATTTACTCAGTATTGAAATCAGCTTTTTCTGTAATACTTCATTCTTAAAAGAGAGACATCCAATGAAACATGGCAAAATATTAACATCCTTATTTAAATCTTGGTAAGCTCAAGCTTAAATCCTGGTGGCTCAGACAGTAAAGAATCTGCCTGCAATGTGGGAACATGGGTTTGATCCCGGGGTTGGGAAGATTCCCTAGAATAGGGCATGGCAACCCATTCCAATACTCTTGTCTGAAAAATCCCCAAGGACAGAGGAGCCTGGTGGGCTATAGTCCATGGGGTCACAGACAGTCAGACAAGATTGAGCAACTAAGCACAGCACAGTGGTTCCTTGAAAATGTATGATGTTATATTTGCAGTTTTCTATATGTTTGAAATGTATCATCATTCATTTTAAAAATGAATAATAGTTGAGGAAATAGAGAAAATGAGCCAACTCTTCTGGCCCCAAATCTAAGTTTCATTCATAACTCTTCTTTCCCTCATTGCCCTTTATTCACACTATCAACAAGTCATTTTGATTTTAGATTGAAATAGATGTCTCTAATCTTGCCATTTGCCATCACTTCTGTAAACCCACTGTGGTCAAGCCACCTTCTTCTCTGTTCTGTTTTAATAGATACTAAGGGGGTATCCCTCTTCTTACTTTCTCTCTCTTTATAGTTTTGCAGTGGCCTTTAGTTGAGGAAATAGAGAAAATGAGCCAACTCTTCTGGCCCCAAATCTAAGTTTCATTCATAACTCTTCTTTCCCTCATTGCCCTTTATTCACACTATCAACAAGTCATTTTGATTTTAGATTGAAATAGATGTCTCTAATCTTGCCATTTGCCATCACTTCTGTAAACCCACTGTGGTCAAGCCACCTTCTTCTCTGTTCTGTTTTAATAGATACTAAGGGGGTATCCCTCTTCTTACTTTCTCTCTCTTTATAGTTTTGCAGTGGCCTTTTTATTTTTTAATATGTGAATCATATCTCACCAGTATCCTGTTCAGGCTCACACTTGAAATAAAACACAGGTTCCTTCCTACAGCTTCCATCAAATCAAAAACATTTTTATATTCTATATCATCTATGATATAGGTCTGTTGGATGAATATATGAAGGGGTAAAAGGAGTGCTGATGGTGTAAGAAACTTGAATTGGAGAAAAATGATGGGCACAAGTGGAGAGCTAGCCTTTAATAAGAAGCAAGAAATCTCTCTGTTGTAACAAGAGAGAGAAAGGAGGAGATGATTGAGGGTTTGGTGGATGGAAAGTAGAATTTCTAGGACATGTTTAGGGCCTATTATAGCTTTTTAAATTATGAATTTAAAGCTGATCTAGTCATCCTCGTCATATTATTTTCTCTTTTTATGTTTGGCTGCTTAAACGTATGCACCGAAAAGACAAAGAATTGCTGGTTACAACCAAGAGTTTTGCCACCGCAGTATGAAAGATGAGGAGGGAGAGGGGAGGGGGTGGTGTTTGTATATAATGATTATATTGAATGACGGATCATGAAATCTAAGATGGGCAGAGAGGAAAGTGACGACAGGAGGGTGCTTGGAGACAGTGAGAAATGGGCCGTGTTCCTAAGCTGAAGATTTAGATGGGAAGTGAAGTGTAGGAGAGTGAATGTCAGAGAAATTGAGCTGAAAAGAGGTGAAGAGCAGAGAAAGGACTGCTTGATATGAAGAGTTTAAAGGTGGAGCACCAGAAGCCCAGGGATGGGGTGGCTAAAGACAATTGTGGAGAGACTATTGCTAAAGAGAGTCAGAGTGTTGAGCCATATAAAGAACAATTACAGGTGTTGGGTGCTGAGGAGGAAGAAAAGAAAAGTCTTCAGAAATATAGAAGACAATAGGGGGCAGCTGATGCCTTTAACATATAGGGTTTATTTTGTTTTGTTTCAGGCAGAAATGTGAATAGGAACATCCAGAAATGTCACTCCTGTCATGAAGGAATAGAATCTACTCCAGGAACAATCCCTTTTTGATAAATGTCAAAAGAAATACTATCTTCAGGCTTCTGTTAAGGAATTTAGGATGACTGAATGTTTGCTGTTCTCTGTTGTGGGACTTTGGGAAAGTCACTTAACATGTCTGACTGTGAATCTTCAACCTACGTTGTAAACTGGAGTAACTAAACGATCTTTAAGCATTTACCTAGGCTTAGGTTTCCATTTCTTTATATTCATTATATTTACCACATTGACTTTGGTATTTTACCTGTTTTTAATTATTTTGGAATTATATCTGCTATTTGCTAAAAATGAACTTTAAATGAGCGTGAATTACAGGTGGTTTTCTTTCACTTCTTAAAAGATAAAATCAGTGGAAATAGAGTGATCTATACAGATTATTCTTAGTTCGCAACACAAATGTAGGTTGGTATCATTGGTGGTAATTTGAACATCAGACTTTTTTTTAGAAAATCATTTATATTTGGTTTTATTTGCAAGAATTTTTTTCCACTAGATTATTTATTTATATCACAGTATAGTATATTTTTATTTATTATTTCTTTAAATTGGAGTATAATTGTTTTTGTTTTTGTTCTTGTTATATCACAGTATAGTATATTTTTATTTATTTATTATTTCTTTAAACTGGAGTATAATTGCTTTATAATGTGTTAATTTCTGCTGTAAGACAAGGTGAATCAATCATATGTATACATATATCCCCTCCCCTTTGACCATTTCTTCCCCTCAATCCACCCTTCCAGGTCATCCCAGAGCAATGATCTGAGCTCCCTGTGCTATACAGTAGCTTCCCATTACCCATCTATAAAATATTTTCTTAATTATACTGTATATAAAATGTGAGTTCTCCAGGGAATTATGAGTTATCCAGGAAATGATCACCTAGGCATGGAGATGAAGGGTTCTGGCTGAATGCCAAAAAATTGATGCTTTTGAACTGTGGTGTTGGAGAAGACTCTTGAGAGTCCCTGGGACTGCAAGGAGATCCAACCAGTCCATTCTGAAGGAGATGAGCCCTGGGATTTCTTTGGAAGGAATGATGCAAAAGCTGAAACTCCAGTTCTCTGGCCACCTTATGAGAAGAGTTGACTCATTGGAAAAGACTTTGATGCTAGGAGGGACTAGGGGCAGGAGGAGAAGAGGACGACAGAGGATGAGATGGCTGGATGGCATCACTGACTCGATGGACGCCAAGTCTGATTGAACTCTGGGAGTTGGTAATGGACAGGGAGGCCTGGCGTGCTGCGATTCATGGGGTCGCAAAGAATCGGACACGACTAAGCGACTGAACTGAACTGCACTGAACTGAACTGAACTTGCACAAATAAAAGCAAAGATTTAAGACTAAGATTTTCAAAGGTAATCAAATATATCCACTGAACAATGGAGAGTTAACTAAATAAGCTCAGCCCTGTTTACCATGCCCAAATTTAAAAGACCTAGACTATAAATGCCCTAGCACAGTGCCTGGCACAGAACAACTCAGTAAATATTGACTTTCTCTTTCTTTCCTTGATTATTAATAGTTCTTTTTTTTTTTTTGGTCTTATTTACACAAATTTATAAGAAGATCATTTCTTATCTTCTTCTCTATTGATTCCAATCCTTGGGAAAGAAAGAGATCCCAAATACAAAAGAAAAAATGTTGAAGTCTTATTCCATGGCACAGCTTAATGTGACAATAAAGAATGGTTTCTCCTTTCTGGAACGGTATTGTTAGGAAATGTGTGTACTCAAGACTAGCATCAAACCTATCAATGTTGCAGATATGGAGTAAATTGGCCCTTTGGTTACTAAGATAAGACTATAAGGCACCGTGACAGTGATTATTATAAGCAACTGGTCTTAAAATGGACAATTTGAACATAATATGATATACTTTAACAAATGGGATTTTAACACTCTCCAGGTATTTTCTGTGCTGTGTGAGATCTGCTCCGTTAAGTCCCTTTGTTCAGCTCAGACAGGTCGTTTGTCAAATTCCTTCTCATTATTAAAAATGTATTCAGTGGCATTTAATGAGTACATATGGATTCAGAGATGATCACAAATCAAAATTTCAAAAGTCATATTTTTATCTACGCTCTCTCACGCTATGAATATGTAGCAGGCCCTTAACGTGGACTATTCTTAATGCTCAAACAGGATCTGATCCTTATAATATTCACTGAGTTTTTAGTCTTCCCTTTCGGTAAGGGAATTATGAAACCCAAAGAGAGAGTGTCCTTATTAGGGAAAGAAACCTCACTTCTAAACTCAACTTGAAGTCCCATATACTGACTTTATAATTGTGCATGCTCAGTCGCTCGCTCAGGCATGTCCAACTTTTTGAGACCTCGTGGACTGTGGCCCGCCCTGCTCCTCTATCCATGGAACTTCCCAGGCAAGAAAACGAGAGCTGGTTGCCATTTCCATCTCCAAGGGATCTTTCTGATCCAAAGATTGAACCCACAGCTCCTGCTGTGTCTCCTGCATTGGCAGGCAGATTCCGAGTCACCAAAAAGCCAACTTTGTAATGAATGTTTGCAAATTCATTATTTTATTTAGGAACAGTGCTTAAGGAGCACTTTGTAAATCAAATGTATTATGCAAGTAGTGTTATTATAATAATGATTTCTTTAATAAGTGTAATTAAAACCTTTGACTATACAGGATCTTGTCTTATTTTCAAGTATTACTTCTTGTCCTTGTATAGTCAGAACAGTACATCACAAAATTAGTGGGTGGGGAAACTTCCTTTTCAATTCCATGCTGAGAGAGAGGTTTCACAGCTGTTCCATGAGCTGAAAGCATTCATGTTCATAATGCTTGTTATTTACCATGGCAGAATATTTCACAGGATTAAGAGCCGAGGTGATCCGTCAAAGCCTGTCTCACTTGGGCCAGCTTCTAATCCAGAAGACCTTTCAAATGTAGTTTATAAAAGGATGGAAATTGTATAGGGGAGTGGAAGGAGCAGCCACTGAAAAAAAGACAGAAGCTTAAAGGAAATGAGGCCCTGGTTTCAGGTTAAGAACATTCACCTGGAACTTCCCTGCCTGTCCAGTGGTTAAGACTTCCCCTTCCAAAGCAATGAGTGTAGAGGGTGTGGGTTCAATCCCTTGTCAGGACGCTAGGATCCCAAATGCCTTGTGACCAGAAAACCAAAGCATAAAACAGAAGCGATGTGGTAACAAAATTCAATAAAGACTTTAAAAATGATCCATGTCAATAAAAGTCTTAAAAAAAAAAAAAGAATGCTCACTTGGATCGGGCCCAGCAAAACCTCCCCTCCAGACTCTCCATAGTCTTACCGTCTGCTGACCTGATACAGATGAAAAAGAGACTTTGGGGACCATAGTGGAAGGTGATGGAGCCACAAAGTAAGACTGGACCTTTGAACTTCTGTTTGAAGGGAAGTCACTAGCTTTGGAAATTATGAGTGTGTGTATGTGTGTTATGGATCTAGTTCTTAGATTAGCTGTATTTATGATTATATATAATACATAACATAAACATATCAGCATTATACATAGCATATATGTCATACATTGTGTGTTTATGATAATAAACACATCTAATCTGAGAGCTACATGCCTTATGTAATACCTGCATATATAATGTATAAATATTAAATGTTTTGCATACTTTCATAAATGCAGATATTCTGAGAACTAGACTGGGATAAAATTTCTAGAATTGTAATACAAGGTCAGAGCAAATCAGCATCAGACAGCCCTGATGCTGACGGTCCCACCACGGCTCTTCCACCCCTCATGACTAAAGACAGGTTGGTCCCAGCGGTCAGGATGACATGGTAGCCAGCATATGGAGATAAGTGGCTTTAACTGTATAACAAGGAGGAGCATCGTGGGGACAAAGAGTATGGCAGGTCTTGAGAGCCATCTCTCAAGTAACCTCTTTGTAATTATTTGCAGGTGACAACTAAAGACAGATCTAGCTCAGGGCTCTCTGCTGAGTTACTTCCAGCCCCTGCTGAACTCAGGTAGCACAGCAGGCTATATCCAGCCCTACCTGCTTTGTTACTAAGGACCCTGTTAATACCCAACGCACGCTGGGCTTGTCCAGGCAATGCTCCCCTCCGTGACTCCTCTGTGTTTAACAGCAGGTCAGCTAACTTCATAATCCTTTGCTGGGTTTTTCTTCCCTGTTTCCATCTCCAAGAAGATTAGAGTTCTGTAATATCTTCCTTCTCCTCTCTATTGACTACAGGGCTGTGTCTAAATGTGATTAGATTTACTCCACGCCGATGCTTCTTGTTTCTGCAGTCACAAACAGCTAAAAGGAAGATCCCAGAGATGCTCAACAATTTTACCTTTTCTATTTTGCCTTTTTATTTCTCTCCGAAGCCCAAGCTGCGTAAGTTAAAACCAATTTATTTTTTCCTTGGACAGATGCCACACCATTACACTGGGGGTTAAATGGTTTTCACTCTCCTAAAATGGTTAAGATGCCTGTGTTATTGGCTTATTTCACCTCCCTGCGATCTACATCCTGTGGCCTCCTCAGGTCTCGGGGATTTTGGAAGCGGGGTAGTGGAGTCTTGGGGGTGCTGGTTTTATTGAAGGGGCCTCAGCACATCATCTGTGATGAACACCTGCGAGTCTGATATCTCTCTGGTTGCTCGGAGCCCAACCTAGGTATGGAAGAATGCAGGATGGGCTTTTCTTTCCCACTCGCAGAGCTTCTACTCTTAGGTATGCATCCAAAGGCACAAGAGACCAGGGGTACCAACGGTCCTTCAGAGTGTCCTAGTCACATCCAGCCTGATGGCTTGAAGCTGCTTTGGTGCCAGCTTCTTTCTCCTATCGTTCAACATATTTGGGAAGAAGATTCTGGGGAATGTTTCTGTATAGCTTATCTTGTTATATGCTCATCCTGAAATTCAGGGCATTCCCCATAGAGTCTAACTCTAATCTCTGTCTTTAAATCTCTGCTTGTTTTGTCTTCTCTTTTCCCTGTTCACAATGGAACAGTGTTGTTGTGGCCCCTCAACAACTACGCCCTATTCAAGTCTGTTTTCTTCTCTGAAAAAGAATGCGATGGGACTTCCCTGGTGGTCCAGTGGTTAAGACATTGCCTTCCAATGCAGGGTGTATGGGTTTAATCCCGTATGCCCTGTGGCCAAAAAACCAAAACATAAAACAGGAGCAACATTGTAATAAATTTGATAAAGACTTAAAAAAAAAAGGATGCTCTAATTTGACTAATAAAGGACAATGCTATGTATTTGATGCCTAGAAAAGCCTGTTCTCATGATATTCTTCCTTATGCTGCAGATACTGAGGTGAAATGAAGGAGAATTAGAAATTCGAGGAATGAGTCATTTGGAACGGGCTTTTGCTGCTCCTGAGAAAGAAGGAAAGGAGCAGGACTTTAGCCCAAGTGATGCAATGGTGCTGAGCAGTGTGCTCAGGCAGAGAAAACAGAAGAAACAGAGGAAACAGATGCACAGCAACAAAGGGCAGTCAGTGGTCGAGGAGAATAACAGAGGAACAGGCAAGGGTCTAGAAAATTGCGTCTATCTCTGCTGCTGGGCGTTTTCACTTAGCTCCTGCCCAGCTCACCAGGGTCACCTCTGGTCCTGATATAATCAAGTGCATTATTTTGGTTTTGCTTATTTCTTATCTAAATCACCTGTCAGCTCTTCATTTCCTTACCCATTCCCTAGTTTGTATTCCAAAATCACCTTTCTAATGCCACTTCCCTTCTTAATAAGCTTTAATGGCTCCTCATTGCCTATAAGATAAACCTGCAGGCATAATTGACCATAATACAGTAGGCTAATAATAGCTGCCATTTAGTGAGCCCCTTTAAGGGCATCATGCTGAGTGCATTATATAGATGGTACCTAAATCTCCTAACTATCCTGCAGGGTCAGTATAATTATTCCCATTATACAGATGAGGGATCTGAGTCTCCAAGAGATAAGGGACCTACCAAGTGGTGAAGTCTGGATTTAAACTCAGGATTTTTTATATTATTATTATTATTCCAAACTCATTACCCTCACAGTAGAGTGTGTAAGTTGTGCTCATTCATCAAAACGTTCATACTTAATTGACATTAATGCATTTTTATCCACAAATGATTATGGGAAGACAAAAATGGGAGCAATTAAATCTGTTAGAGACATGAAGGAAGGCTTGTCTTTGAAGGATAAATAGAATTGTTTCAAGTAGTTGGAGTGTGGATGTTTGCAGGAGTGGAGTGAGAAAACAAATATTCAGCCCCAAATGAAGTATGCTGCCATAGCGTATATGGAAAAGAAATCAAATTTCTCTATGAGAAATGTTCTTTCCATAGATCCAGGGTCACCTCTGGTCCTGATATAATCAAGTGCATTATTTTGGTTTTGCTTATTTCTTATCTAAATCACCTGTCAGCTCTTCATTTCCTTACCCATTCCCTAGTTTGTATTCCAAAATCACCTTTCTAATGCCACTTCCCTTCTTAATAAGCTTTAATGGCTCCTCATTGCCTATAAGATAAACCTGCAGGCATAATTGACCATAATACAGTAGGCTAATAATAGCTGCCATTTAGTGAGCCCCTTTAAGGGCATCATGCTGAGTGCATTATATAGATGGTACCTAAATCTCCTAACTATCCTGCAGGGTCAGTATAATTATTCCCATTATACAGATGAGGGATCTGAGTCTCCAAGAGATAAGGGACCTACCAAGTGGTGAAGTCTGGATTTAAACTCAGGATTTTTTATATTATTATTATTATTCCAAACTCATTACCCTCACAGTAGAGTGTGTAAGTTGTGCTCATTCATCAAAACGTTCATACTTAATTGACATTAATGCATTTTTATCCACAAATGATTATGGGAAGACAAAAATGGGAGCAATTAAATCTGTTAGAGACATGAAGGAAGGCTTGTCTTTGAAGGATAAATAGAACTGTTTCAAGTAGTTGGAGTGTGGATGTTTGCAGGAGTGGAGTGAGAAAACAAATATTCAGCCCCAAATGAAGTATGCTGCCATAGCGTATATGGAAAAGAAATCAAATTTCTCTATGAGAAATGTTCTTTCCATAGATTCATTCCAAACCTATGAACTTAAAAGAAAAATCACATGATTCACTCTAATTTCCTCTACAGAAGAAAATGCTGGTTTGGGGAGGGTAGTCATATATATTTTGTCTTAGAAATCTGCAGCCTCGCAAAGAGGTATTTCTTCATAAGACAGTGAGTCTAGTCTCTAGGGAAGAGCATACATCCAGGGAATTATCAAAGCTGTCGCCTGAATCTTCCTTTCACTAGACTTTCCTAGTAGGTGAAGCATACTAAACATTTGCTGGGGGGCGCTCCCAGGTGGTGTAGTAGTAAAGAACTCGTCTGCCAATGCAGGAGACATAAGAGACTCGGGTTTGATCCCTGGGTTGAGAAGATCCCCTAGAAGAGGGCACAGCAATCCACTCCAGTGTTCTGGCCTGGAGAGACCCACAGACAGGGGAGCCTGGCAGGCTAAGGTCCATAGGGTTGCAAAGAGTAGGACTCGACTGAAACCTCTTAGCACACACACGCACTGTCTGAAGGGAGAAAGGATCCAGGTGACCGTAGATGGGCAATAGTCTCCATCGTTACCTGGGAGCCTCTGACATCCCATAATAGTGGCCATCTCACACTCACCATGGACCACTCGGCTTGAGAGGAGGAAGACCCTTCTGTAGTCCTCTGATGTCTATTGCCCCCGAGACAGGACCTGCCTTTGAACGTGTCCAGTTCACATGATGTCTGGGAAATGGTTTTTCCACTTAGTGTTATGACAGAGGCAAAGACTGATGTCTCTTTCTGATGCAAACATAAGAGAGTGAAAAATAACCAACTGACTCTAAGAAAACCCTCCTGAATATGCCAGCATTCTTCCAGAAACAAACACAAACAACTGACTCAAACACAAAACACGTGCACCTTTTCCTGTCAAATCCTATTCTTCCTAACTCAATTGCTCAAGGTGGCTGCAATCTTTCCTTTTCCTTCCCTGTTATCTGTTGCCATTCTCACTGGGACTCATAAGAAATAATGTTGTTTTGTTTTCCTTCAGAGTTCAGACATGTCCTGTTGTGAAATTATCATGATTTTCCTCTCTTGTTTTTCTTTATGCAGTCCCTTCAAACATCTGGCAGAATCATCTCAGATAAACTGGAAACAATTTAGCTTAGTGTGTTGAGCCACTGGATATTTCCAGGCCCCATTTCAGGTATCATTTCAAATTTCTTCTTTCATATAGTGTTGGTGTTCTCTGATCATTTCCCTTGGCCTTTTCAATACATTATTTTTAGAAACTCAGAAGGTATAAGATGATTCCTTGAGTTTCCTAACATGATTTATTCTATTTCGAGAAATGGCTACAGAAATACACCTGCAGTTTCTATTTTCTCTCTCAACTTGCAATGGGACAGACAATTATTGACCTTTTTGGATCAGATAATTATGGAAGCGTAAGGGGAGCACCAAGGGCTATATACGCCCACTTCTCCCTTTTCATTGTGACTTCACTAATCTAGATTGCAGACCTCTGTTTTGGCAGCTAAAGCTCCTCGGGACTGTTCAATCAAGAGCTACTGAAACCTGTGTGCACTGTAGACCCCTGCTTTGCAACGAGAGGCCACCGCAATGAGAAGCTCTTGCAACTCAACTAGAGAAGCTCCCACTCACCACAACTCATAACCCCTGCTTGCTGCAGCTAGAGAAAAGCCCATGCAGCTATGAAGACCCAGCACAGCCAAAAAGAATATAACTGTTTTAAAACTGTCCTATGCCAATCTGAAAAAAAAAAAAAAAGCTACACAAGTAAATTACAGTTAGGGAGTTTTGGCCACATCCCTGGCTCTCATCTCCTTAAGGTCCACCATTATTGACCTTGTATTCTTGAAGCGTTTAATAGCTTTTCCAAAGATTTTCATTGTAGGCACTCTTAATGCAACTGATGCAAATACTGTAAGTGTGACCTTAAGACTTTTCTCTAAGAAGATTGATTACAGAAGGCAATATACCTGGTCTCCATGTCTCATGCCTTCATTTTCCATCAAGTTGAGCTTGAGCAAGTCAAGTTTCTTTCCTGACTTTTGTATCCTCCTCTGGAAAAGATAATGTCAGATGAAACTCTTCTGAAGAACTGCCAGACCCTAATCACGTGACTACAGCATCTGGTGGGTGACATTCACTATCAACAGCCAGTGGAACAAGACTTTTATCCTCCTAAGGAAAAGCAAACAAAAGAGAGTTTGTAAAACTACAGACATAGCATAAACTCCGTAGGCTGTAATTACAGAGGCACAGGGTGTCAGGTAAGTAATAGGAGACATTTATGATGTATAAGGAAAAAACAGCCATCCATCCACAGTAGCCACTCACCCACCAGGCAAAGACCTCGGAACAATCATGTCCCTAAACAGCTCTGCTTCCATCTCTTCCTCCATCTCTGTTTTTATTGCAATGAAGACTTTGAAGTCTTAATTGGATTTTATTTTAGTTGTTTTATTTTGGACTGCGAGATTATTGCATCAGAGATGAATAATTTTGTATGCTCCGAGCAAAACTGGAAGGTCTAACTGACTTCTTATTTTTTTAATGACACCCTCTGCCCAGATTCATTTTTCCTCTGCTCTCACTGGTTATCTTTTTTCTACTCCTAAGACAGGAGGTAAGACATTTTGGTCAGGTTGTGTTTTCCACCTGCCCCCTCTGTAGCTCTTAAAATCAGTCCCACGCACTCTGCCCCACATACCTCACTGAGGGGACTTTGCTTCTGGAGGGCAAAAGGTATTCCTTAGCGCTAAATTTAACTTTACACCTGCTACCTGGAACAAACCATTTTCCTTCTCTATTTGTGCCTGCATTTTGCCTCATATGAAATGGAGATAATAACACTTACCTTCTGCAGCCCACCAGGGTGTTATAAGGATTAATTAAAGTTCTTTGAAGATGACAAGTCTTGAATATAGTTATTATTAGCTAAGCAAACTGCCTGTTTTAATACCAAGAGTCTCTGGGCAGGTCAGACAAGCTCCCTTAAGCACAGCCCTCACTCTCATTTTTCTCATATTACTTTCAGCCAGCTCGAACATGTAGAGGACCTGGGGGTGTTCTTTGGAGAATGTGCTTTTTCAATGGGATTAAGCTGCATAAATAATTGAAAAGTGCCAGTGTGTGTGCCCAAAGAGTGCAAAGCCCTTTCTCATTACTTCCCGCCTGCTCAGCCACCTCCACGCAGCAATGACTCAGAGCCTGCCTCAGTTTTCCGAGGGAAGCAGTACAGTGCAGAGGTCAGCGCTAATTAATTCTTGGCATGTGCACACAGTCTCGCTCACTGCAAAATATTTCACAAAATGGAATATGCCAAAACAAAGAAGATTAGCTCATGTATTCTCATTTCAATGAGGAAAAACAGAGGTAGTAAGATATGTCTACTTCCCGAGGACAAACAGGGGGAAGAAAATGAAATCCTGATTCTAATATTTACATTGGGACTTCCCTGGCAGTCCAGTGGTTTAAAGTCCACCTTTCAATTCAGGGGGTGCAAGTTCACCCCATTGTTGGGGAGCTAAGATCGTGCATGACTTGTGGCAAAAAAATCCAAATGGAGAACAGAAGCAATATTGTAACAAACTCAATCAGGACTTTTAAAAAATGGTCCCTATCCAAAAAAAAAATCTTTAAAACAAAACACAGGTTTTTGAGTTGGAGGTTTAAAAGACAGCATTTGAAAATTTGGAATTGTCCATCTTTGGCCTTGATTCTACTCTTTTTAACAGTAGTTTGTTAACTGTACAGCCTAGGAGATAATAGGAAACCTAAGAGGGCTCTCAAACTTCTGGCTGTTTCTCACCTGCCCCAATTTATATCTTCTCATTATCAGGTAAAAATCCTATTTGAAGGTGTCCAGGTTTCTTAAAGAATGATGATGACAGTGTGTCCCAAACAGTCTAGACACAGTCTAACCAGCATGAAATGAAATGAGATTTCTACCCTATGTTCCAAACAATATGATCTTCCATAAGACACAAAATACTGATGATTCGTATTACATTTAACATCAACTAACATTGCCCCATGAGTTTCACCTCCTGCTAATGAAGGACTTCTTTCCTCTGTCTTGTCTTTTTGACCTATCTACAAGACTCCACATTTATGGATATTTATTTAGCATTCTGGTCTTAGCCTGGTTTCCTCTGCTTGATTAAATCTTTATCAGCCCTAACCTGTCCATGCAGGCTGTTAGTTAACTTTTTCTACCAGCAGTGAGAATGTCGATCCTTTCATCTCCTTTGCAGATGGCTAGTCTGTAGGGGAAGACCACTCAGGAAAAATAAAAGCAAGGCAGAGGCATGAAGGAGAGTTAGTAAATAAAGTACGCAGAGGATAATGACGGAGACAGGACAGTTTAACATTTCCTGGGTCTTTCTGGTAGTCCAGTAGTTAAGAACCTGCCTTCCAAAGCAGGGGATGCAGGTTCAATTCCTGGTTGGAAAACTAAGATCCCACATGCAGTGGGGCAACTAAGCCTGTACAGCACCGTGAAAGATCCTGAGTGCTGCAACTAAGACTAGATGCAGCCAAAATAACAATCAATAAATATTAAAAAAAAAATCCTACTCTCTTACCATATCTTTCTAAAAGTGTCAGTGTTACAAAATAGGAAGACTTTAATCTTTTGCCCGATCACACAGGAGGAACACGACTGCCATCAGATTAGAAGTGTACATTTCTAATTTTTCGGGTAATTTCTCGAACTTGTTATAGCTTTGTTTTCCCTAGGTCATTTCACCTTCACATTTCCCATCCAAATACTGAAAAAGCCTCACTAATTTGGGCCAAAAGTTTTTAATGACTCATACTGAGGATTCCTACTTGCTCTTTCCATTCCTGGGAATCCTTAATGATGTGGAAGCCATTCCATTATTTGCTGGGGATCTAATTGTTGCATTGCCCTCGGTCAAGCCACTAGTTCTCTGACTACCAAGCATTTTTTGGCTATTCAAAGTTCACCCCTCTACCCTTTTTTGGAAGTAAAGCTGAGTATTGTCTTTCATTTCTATTTTTATTAAAAAACTTGAATGCACTGCCATTTCCCCCTCTTGCCTGCAATGATTGCACAAAGAACCAAACGGCCGCCAAGAAAGAGTCTTAAGGAATCCTTAGAGAAATAAGAGAAGTCATAATTGAATAATCTGCCACCAACAGTTATTATCGGGGTTACAGTCTTTCCAATGTACCATCATGCTGGAATGCGGGGTTATAAATAGACATGTGCTCTGGGAAAAGGAAGAATTAAGCTGAGAGAGAGAGTGAAGACAATGTAAGAAGATAAAGCGTGTCTTGTAAAAAGCCAAAGCTTTAAAAAATTAAAGTTGTAATAGCACGAAGATTGCCTTTTAAATTGTCCAAGGGAGATTCTCTTCTCTGAAATCCAGTTTAGGTTAATGGCCTGAGGAAGCCTTGGCTCCAGCCTCCCTGTGAATGTATAAATTAGGTTTGAGCAGGGCTTGCTGGAGGCTCTCCGCACGTCTCAGAAAGAGGCCTGATGCCATCTTTCTTCTTAAATCAACAATAATAACATAGCAAGATAATTTAAGACCTATTAGCAATAATCATTGTTAACAGGAAAAACAGTGTGGACTATATTAGAATAATCCAAACAAACAAGAGAGGAACGCCAATCACTTGCATGCCCCTTTTTGACTTGAGTGTGGGCTCAGAGAAAAATGGTGCCAGTGATGCAGGTTTGCATCCAAATAATATGACAATTATTATTTGTAAAATGACAGTTACTTTCCTGGTGGCTGGGTGGTGAAGAATCAGTCTGCCAATGCAGGAGACTTGGGTTTGATCTAGGTCAAGAGAATCCCCAGAGGAAGATCCTCTGGAGGAGGGAATGGTTAACCATGGGATTTTCTTGACTGGAAAGCCCCATGGGCAAGAGAGCCTCGTGGGCTACAGTCCACTGGATGGCAAAAGAGTTGAACAAGACTCAGTAACTGAACTGCAACAACAGTAATATGATAATCGAAAGAAAGTCAATTAACCAAGCAGATTTCTCTGCCACTCTGTGTTCCTTTCTCCTCCCTCTCCAGCATCCCTAGGGTACATAGATATTGACTTCACCACTAAATATCTCACAACTGTTAATTCCTGCGATGCTTTACTCTTAGGCCACACTTTTCATTTGGCAGTTAGAGCCTGATGAAAAATCTGCGGCAGGGTTTGGGGAGGTGTGGGTGTGAGAGGCCCGTCCGCACTGGGTACATCCTCTGGGCTTGCAAGCCTGGATTCCTGCCTGCGATGTGAGTCTTCATAACAGTTTATGGACACAGTCCTCACTTTTGTCCCTGAGGACTTTTGTTTGCCTTAGGGATTTTTTATTAGGCTACTTAACCCCTAGAAAGAGAGAAATAAGCTAGAGATATAGAGACTGGAGGAAGTAATAAAAAGGAAAATCATGGGATAGGATACAGGCCGTTGCATACTACAAGGACAACCTATGAAGTAATGAGATAGCATTTCTCCCTTGGATAATGGGAAACTGTCTCATGACCTACTCAGCACAGTGTATTCCTGTCGGTCTCTACATCAGTGTCTGTGTATGCAAGTGAGTCTGTGCGAGGGGGCGAGAAAGTAAGAGAGAGAGAATCAGTTGGGAAGAACAGGCTTCTGTTGAACCTATTTAAATGAAAAACAGAGAGATGATCATATTAAGTGAATAAGTCAGCCAAACCCTGAATATTCATTAGAAGGACTGATGCTGAAGCCCCGATACTTTGGCCACCTGATGTGAAAAGCCAACTCATCGGAAAATACCCTGATGCTGGGAAAGATTGAAGGCAGGAGGAGAAGCGGATGACAGAGGATGAGATGGTTGGATGGTGTTACCACCTCAATGGGCATGAGTTTGAGCAAACTCCTGGGGACAGTGAAGGACAGGGAAGCCTAGTGTGCTGCAGTCTATGGGGTCGCAAAGAGTCAGGCATGACTTGATAGCAAACAATGACAACAAAAGTCACACAGAGAAAGATAAATATCATGATGTCACTTATCAGTAGCATCTAAAAAATGACACAGAAGAACTTATTTACAAAACAGAAACAGACTCATGACATTGTAAGCAAATTTATATTTTACTAAAGGGGAAATAGGAGGGAAGGATAAATTGGGAATTTGGGATTAGTATGTGCACACTATTATAAATAAAATAGATAAATAACAAATATCTACTGTACAGCACAGGGTATTCTATTTAATATCTTGTAGTAACTTAGAAAAGTATAGGAAAAATACATAATATGTATACATGTGTTTATATATATGTATACATACATACGTACATATAGATATAACTGAATCACTTTGCCATGCCCCTGAAACTAACACAGCAGGGTAGATTAACTATATTTCAATAAAAATGTCTAAATTAAAAAACATGAAAAATACAATAAAAACAATAAGCAATAAAAAACATGAAAAATGAGTGTTCAGCACAATTTCCATCCAAGATCATCTTTCTGTGAACTGGTAGAAGACTTTCCTAGCTGTATACTGTCACCCAGGTTATTTAACTTATATGCAGAGTATATCATGAGAAATGCTGGACTAGAAGAAACACAAGCTTGTGGTTCATGGGGTCGCAAAGAGTCAGACACGACTGAGCAACTGAACTGAACTGAACTCAGGGCCAGACAGCCAGTAGAGTATTATAATATTATCTTAGATTAGCTAATAGAAAATCCTATGGGCCTTCATGTTAAAAAAAAATGGGAATTTAAAAGTTAAGTTAAAAAAAAAGTTCTCCTAGATGTTTACAGACGCTTTTATAAGCTCTTTATTATCAGTTTCTAGTTTACTGCATTTTACCATGTGCACAATGGGCAGAGATCAAGCTTCATAAAAAACATTATCCTACTTATGGAGATTTTTCTTGTGTGCTTTGTGCCCAGTTGCTCAGCTGTGTCTGACTCTTTGCAACTCCATGGGCTGTAGTCCACCAGGCTCCTCTGTCTGTGGAATTCTCCAGGCAAGAATACGGGAGAGGGCTGCCATTTCCTCCTCCAGTGGATCTTCCCAATCCAGGGATTGAACCCACGTCTCCTGTGTCTCCTGCATTGGCAGGTATATTCTCTTCCATTGAGCCACCTATCGATGTTGGATATAACAACATTTAAGGCCCAAGCAGTGGGTCTGTCCTATTTCCATGCTTTCTGTTTCCCAAAAAGATGCAATTAGCCCTGGTTCATTTTTCAATTTAGTCAGTTGAACACTGAGGTATGCAGCTCTTTCTGTTGTTAGTAATTTTATTTATTTCTATCAGTCATTCAGAGAGCTCCTGTCCTGAACAACAACACTGAAAAAACCAAGTGTCTCTTTTCTTGCTTTAATAGAATTGCTTGCAGTTTTATCTTATGTCTCCTGCTTGCATCTATGGTTAATCTAAATGTTTTGATAGCCTCCTTCTTAAAAACTAGAATACTCTATTGACTCACCGGTAGGCTGAATTTTTACCACTGAGCCACTTGGGAAGCCCAGAAATGAAATTACTTGAACTTGAATTTCTTTTTTGTTGGTAGTAACAGCTAGATTCTGGAGTGGGATGTAGTCCATATTGACCTGTAGTTTTCAGAGGAAAAAAATGTCTGGTGCCATAAGAAAGGTGAAAAGGAATGCCCATGCTAATAATTGTGCACAAAACAAAATGGACTGCATCAATCATGGTATCTTATAAGGGACAATGATAAATGTCCTCCAATCTTTTAAGAGAGAAAAACCTTTGGGAAATGGCAGTTGGATATAATTTCACCTAGAATTTAGAGAAATAGACATGTAACTTGATGTGCACGAGAATTTGACTGAAATCTGAACACTCAGGGCTGGAAGGCTTGATAACTTGGCATTCCTTCCAAATCTTAAAATTCAATTTTCAGTGGGTCAGTAAAAGGCATTTCCTCTCTCTGAACTTGAGTTCCTCTAGGAAATAGGAATAATTAAAATCAGTGCTCTGATCCAATAAATCAAGCCTATCAGTAGATTCAGGGGGTCGTCCTCATCCCAGTAAATTGTCACCAAATACATTTATCCAAGGGCTTCTGTTGGCTGCTGCTATTTCAGGGGTAATAAAATAATCGCCACAAGTTCATTTTACAAGTACATCTTGAACACTTATTGTGTTCTAGATCCTGTTCTAGTCACTGACATATAGAGAATATAGGATAGATAAATTTATGGAATTCAGGGAGCTTTCATTCTCCGAGAAGGAAGATAGATCATAAACATTTCACATGAATTTCTCCAAGAATTTTCTTTATCTGAATTTATTCACACAGGGACTGTACAAGGTAAGTGCATAATAATGGTCAGGCTGAGGTTAATTACACGTGTAACCTCAGGTCCCCTGAATCATCTGAATCCTTGCTTTTGAGGCTCTCTACTCGTCAGACCCCTGGTAGTTTCCATAGGCAACTCATCTGTACTCTCGTGTCATTTCTGTTTAGGATGAGACCTGGTGTCCTGCGCTGCTCTGGTTGTTACTCATGAATTTCACCTTAAAAATATTTATTTTTGGCTGTGTCAGATCTTACTTGCAGGATACAGAATCTTCACTGTCGTAAGTGGACTTAATTGCCCCATGGCACGTGGGCTCTTGGCTCCCAGATGAGGGATTGAACTCATGTTCCCTGCATTGGAAGGCAGATTCTTAACCAATGGACCACTAGGGGAGCCCCGTGAGTTTCGTCTTGAGTGACTGTTACTTTGCCACTTTGCTCAGAGCCATTCTGTGGACACGTGTTTGATCATGAGCATGGTGTTTCCATGCCTCCCACAGTCTGCTCTCTTCTGTTTGGCATAGACCGATGCTGGCCATACTGCCACTGATGACTGTGGATACTTCTGTCTGCTGTTCAGATGGTACCAGTGCTTCCTGGTGCCTGTGTCAATAGCTCCTATGATGCTATAAAATCTGCCATGAAAATGACTGACAGCGATTCTCCAGTGATCCTTCACTATGGATGTTCAGTGGTCTCTACCCAGAGTGTCCCTGCACTCACTGTTGCTATTACCATTTCAGGCCACCATCGCTCACACATTTTTTTCAAGTTCAGAAGCAATTGTTCTTTCTCTGGGCTGTTCAGTAGGTTTGCTTGGGCCCTTAGAGCTATCCTTTACACATACACATCTGTTCATTCCCTAAGACACACATATCTGAGTGTGTGAATTTTGAAAATCTACCATTTTGTTATTTGAAATATTTCAGTTTTTTATTTTCATCTCTGGATTCCAGGCTCATCTATTTCATGGTGGATTTTCTAACAGAGGTCCCTGAAATCCAAATAGAGACCCACAATGTAAACAAGCATGAACTTGGATCCTAAGTGTGTGCTTGATTCAGGAAGATCCTAGCTTTCATATGAATCAGTGGATCATAGAGATAGAAGACGGAGATCACATAAAGTGAGTAAAGTGAAGTCGCTCTGTTGTGTCTGACTCTTTGCGATCCCTTGGAATGCAGCATACCAGTCTCCTCCATCCATGGAGTTTTCCAGGCAAGAACCCAGGGATTGAACGTGGGTCTCCCACATTTCAGGCAGATGCTTTATCATCTGAGCCACCAGGGAAGCTCATGATAACTTTTGCATGATAACTCCTAGTGGCCTATGAACCTCACCATTAGTTTACAGGAGGAGACAAATTCATTTGATAAAAGTTTTAATGTTTCTCTAGAAGGTATTTACAACAGAGTTTCTGTCCTTATTCTTAGTTTGTCACCCCTTTAATTTACCTTATCATTTTCTCACCACAACAGATTTTTGAAATATCTGTTGCCTCATTTTTACCTTTGAGGTACTGCAGTTTAGATCATGTAAATGAAAGCAGTAGAAAGTTCATAAATTGTGACTCAAAATCCAGGCTTCTTATACTATGCCATAGTGCCAGTGAATATATTTACCCTATTGTTGCTTATTTGCTAAGTCGTGTCCAACTCTTTGCAACCCCATGGACTATAACCTACAAGGTTCCTCTGTCCATGGGATTTCCCAGGCAGGAATACCATAGTGGGTTGCCATTTTCTTCTCTAATTTAGCCTGTAACATATGTATTAAGGATCACAACTGCCTCTAAAGTAGATGGACTCAGAAAAGCTAAGGGAGGCACTGTTTGACTTTGTAAACCCCTTAGGTCCCTAAGATAACAAAGCCATTCTTATTCTGGTGGGGCTGGGGAGGGGGTGGAGGGTTGGAGGAAGCCTTAATAAATGATCCTCTTTCCTTCTTTCACTACATCCTTTTCAGTAAGAGGCCACCCCGGGAAAGCTGATACATCTTGCTTACTTAGTGCAAAGTGCAGCATATAACAATTCCTCACCAAGTTGCATTAGCCTATCTCTCAAGAGTGTTCTCTTATCAGAATGTGATTACTTGAAAGAGAGGATGATGATGCCTAAGGCCTAGCCCTCCATCAGCTTTGATAAACAAAGATAAGTCCATTCTGGGATTAAAAACAAAATGCCTGTCTCAATTTCTCTGATAAGCATAAATAGATGCTGAGGACCCCTGAAAGGAAAGTGGAAACCATGGAGACAATGGAAGAAAAGCTAGAGCACCCTAGTTTTAGGAAATTCTTTCAAGGACATTCAGCTGGGCATGCTACCTTTTATGTTATGCTGCTGGGACGTAGATTATAATAACACATTGCTTTTAAAGATTTTCTTTAATTTTTTAAAAATTGTATTTTTATTTATTTATCTGTGGCTGTACTGGGTTATTTGTTGCATCACCTGGGCTTTCTCTAGTTGCAGCGAGTGGGGGCTACTCTTTAGTTGTGTACCAGCTTCTCATTGTGGTGGCCTTTCTTGCTGTGGCCACCTGATGGGAAGAGCCAGATCATTGGAAAAGCCCCTGATGCTGGGAAAGACTGAGGGCAAGAAGAGAAGGGACAACAGAGGACCTGATGGTTAGATAGCATCACCGATTCAATGGACATGAATCTGAACAAACTCTGGGAGATAGTGAAGGACAGAGGAGCCTGACATGCTGCTGTCTATGCGATCACAAAGAACTGGACATGACTTAGTGGTGGAACAATGAAAACAACTCTTGTTGCAGAACATAGGCTCTAGAGCACAGGATCAATAGTCGTGGCATACGGGCTTAGTTACTTCGAGGTGTGTGGGATCTTCTTGGACTAAGGATTGAACCTGTGTCCTCTGCATTGGTAGGATTCTTATCCACTGAACCACCAGGGAAGTCCTAGGTTACTTGTTGCGGATCTTGTTTGTTGTTGCCGAGTAAGGATGGAAGCCACTCAAGAAAGTATACTGCCTCCTGTGGCCATGACCTCAGTTTGCAGACATTGCATTTTGCCTCCATGCAGGTCAAGTTGCCCAGCAACACAATAAAGAATATCACATAGCCTGAGGCTGACCAACTATAGACACACACATAGAAAATGCTGTATAAATAACCAGAGCCCTAGAATATGACCCATGTAACCTAATTAAATAGTCACTTAGTGAAGTTGCACAGTCGGGTCCCACTCTTTGCGACCCCGTGGACACCAGGCTCCTCCGTCCATGGGATTTTCTAGGCAAGAGTACTGGAATGGGTTGCCATTTCCTTCTCCCTGGAACTTCCTGACTCAGGGATCGAACCCAGGTCTCCCACATTGTAGACAGATGCTTTACCATCTGAGCCGAGGTGGATAAAAAAAAAAAATGAAGAGAGACCATGGGTATCTGTAATGTAGGTTATCAGATATCAGATGCATCAACAAGAAAGTTTGGATTCCCATTGCTATTGGCTGGGCTACTGGAAATCTAGTCCTTCCTACATATTTCAGTGTGTAATAATCTGAAAAATACAACCCCTTTCTTCATTCTTCTGCTATCCACATCCCTGCCTCTCTGGAGGTTTCATATATCCTTGTAGAATGAGGTATGACTATGTAATGGAAAGAGGAATGAGTCTTTTCTAAGCTCTGAAGCCCCAGCTCAAATCCACGGGGCTAGATGACATCAGATGATTTGATTCGTATAATCCCATAGGGAATAAAATGGAATTTTATTTCTTTAAAAATGTCAGTATATTTTTTTCTCATTAAAATGTGTTTTCTTTTCATTTTGTTGATGGTTTTGAATTTGTTTGGTCCCCAGGGGAGGAACTCCAGGTTTGTATGTTCTTTATTATTTAGCTTTATGCTTTTTTGAACTTCATTTGAAAGTGCCACCTTGTTTTGGGAATCAAACTAACTACCTAGAGCATTAATGTAGCGTGAATCCATAACTGTCTGAGGCTCAAGGGGATGTCTGTGTGGCACATGGGTTACTCTAGAGGCCTCTGTTATTCCTTTGAGTTGTTTTAAAGTCCATAAAGACAATGTGGGCTAAATGCTCTCAAATGATTTCATAAAAATAGAGAAAGAAGACACAGTATGTCTGCAGATTACTGGGACATTAGAGTTTGTTTTATCATTAGAAGGTTCACAACTGACTTCACTAATCAACTTGTGCTCACTTGGAAAGTGGTCAGTCCCTCTTGCTTTAGGAAGGGCCTTCAGCTTGCTGTCAGTGGGAAGAAGATGTCTGGCATTGATAGCAGGCCCTCACCCTGCTTTATTTCCTGAGCCTGTTTGTCATGATGAATCTGAGTCCCTCTCAGAGGCCATGTCTTATCACCGCATGGTTCAGAGAATTCAGACACAGCACGGAGAGCACATTGCAAATGAAGCTCGTCCCCGGGGAACAGTTGCCACCAGGGATGAACCTGGGCTTTGTGGGCCCTCAAATTTACAAACATTGAGGCACCCTCTCAAAGAAAAACAATCAAAGTTTGCAAATGCAAAAATTAAGTACATGGACTTAGAAGGGGCCTGATAAAGTGAGTGATCTTGATAAACAAATCTCAGGAGCTTCATGTAAACCCACCTGTAGTGTTGGCCTTTGCTCCTTGTGCTTATGCATGAAACTGCCCACGCCAATGATCACTTCAGTGCTCCATTAAAAAAAATAATAATTGTTACTTTACAACACTGTGTTAGTTTCTGCTGTACAACAACATGAGTCGGTCATATCTATCTATTCTCTCTATCTCCACTCCCTCTTGAGCCTCCTCCGCTCCCGCTTTCCACCTCCCTAGGTCATCACAGAGCAGTGGGCTGAGCTCCCTGCTCTTTACAGAGCCTTCTCACTGGTTCTCTGTTTTACACACAACAGTGTATATACGCCAGCGTTACTTTCTCAATTTGTCCTTCCCTTTCCTTCCCTTGCTGTGTTCACAAGTCCATTCTCTCCATCTGCATCACCAATTCTTGCTTGCAAATAGGTTCATCCGTACTAGTTTTCTAGACTCCATATATATGCATATATATATGTGGGCATTATATATATAAAAATATATATATAGGGTATAATATACAGTATTTGTTTTTCTCTTTCTCACTGCAATCTGTATGACAGACTCTGAGTCCATCCACATCACTACAAATGATTACACTTCATTCCTTTTTATGTGTAATAGTCCATTGTATATACATACCCCTACTTCTTTATCCATTTATCTGCTGATGTACATCTAGGTTGCCTCCATGTCCTAGCTATTGTCAGTAGTGCTGCAATGAATATTGGATACATGTGTCTTTTTAAATTGTGCATTATTCAGGGTGTATGCCCAATAGTGGGATTGCTGGTACTCTTGGTTTTTAAGGAACCACTGAACTGTTTCCATAATGGCTATGTCAGTTTACCTTTCACCGGAGGGTTCCCTTTTCTCCACATCCTCTCCAGAATTTATTGTTAGTAGCTTTTTGTGTGTTTGTTTTTGATGATGGCCATTCTGATTAGTATGAGGTGATATCTCATTGTAGTTTGGATTTGCATTTCTCTAATAATGAGTACAGTGCTTTTTGATTTGCAGTAAGAAGTCTAATACTATACAATGTCTTAGGTTGGCCCAAAAAGTTTGTTCAGGCTTTTCTGTAACTGCTACTGCTAAGTCACTTCACTTCAGTTTTGGACAACTCTGTGTGACCCCATAGATGGCAGCCCACCAGGCTCCCTCGTCCCTGGGATTCTCCAGGCAAGAACACTGGAGTGGGTTGCCATTTCCTTCTCCAATGCATGAAAGTGAAAAGTGAAAGTGAAGTCACTCAGTTGTATCCGACTCTTAGCGACCCCATGGACTGTAGCTTACCAGGCTCCTCCATCCATGGGATTTTCTAGGCAAGAGTACTGGAGTGGGGTGCCATTGCCTCTTACAGAAAATCTGAAACAAATGTTTTGGTTAACCCAATACAATATCTGTGGCAACTCCTCAGATGTGGCACATTATTTGCATGTAAGAACCTTTGACCTGGGATAATGGACAATAAAAATAGCTCTGGAGCCATTTAATTATGCTTCACTCAGAAGTCAGAAATCAAACCAAATCAAGTAAAACTACTATGTAGATCTTACATGTGGTTACCAAACTTCCAAGTCTTATAATTTCCTGCTCTACTAAATCAATATCACTTAAATGCTTAATCTGATTTCATCTTCTCTCCACTGGATCCTTTTAAATATGCAGTAGTCTCTCCAGCAACCACATGTTGCTTGTACCTGTACATACTTTCACATCTTTGCTTGTACTGGTAAATCTCCTCTTTCTTTTGATCCTCCTCATGGTATATTATTGGACTTCCCTAGTGGCTTAGCGGTAAAGAATCTGCCTGCAGTGCAGGAGATGCAGGTTCAATCCCTGAGTCAGGAAGATCTCCTGGAGAAGGAAATGGCAACCCACTCCAGTATTCTTGCCTGGAAAATCCAATGGACACAGGAGCCTGGAGGGCTAGAGTCTATGAAGTTGCAAAAGTTGAACATGACTTAGCTACTAAACCAAGACCACCAATGGTACATTGCAGTGGGGTTCTCCATGTGTGGTCCATAGTCTCTTGGAGTCTCTAAGATCCTTTTAAAGGAGCCCTCTGGGTCAAAATTATTTTAATACAAAAATAATTACATTTTACACTATTCTAACATTTGTGTTTATCATACACAAGCTGTGTTGGATAAAATGATGAATGGTGCAGTGGGTATAAACTGTACCAGTCGTTGAAATCACTGCCATGCACCTGTAAGAAAGAGTGCAAAGGAAAAAAAAAAGGGGGGAATTTTACAATGGACTGTCCTCACTGAAGTAGTAAAAGTATTGCTTTTATTAAATATTGATACCTAATCACAATTGGGCTTTCCTGGTGGCTCAGATGGTAAAGTATCTGCCTGCAGGGCAGGAGACCCAGGTTCGATTCCTGGGTTGAGAAGATCCCCTGGAGAAGGAAATGGCAATCCACTCCAGCACTCTTGCCTGGAAAATCCCATGGATGGGGAGGAGCCTGATAGGCTACAGTCTGTGGGGTCGCAAAGAGTCGGACACGACTGAGTGACTTCACTTTCCTTTCACTAACCATGATGGTATGATCACTCATCTAGAGCCAGACATCCTGGAATGTGAAGTCAAGTGGGCCTTAGAAAGAATGAGTATGAACAAAGCTAGTGGAGGTGATGGAATTCTAGTTGAGCTATTTCACATCTCGAAAGATGATGCTGTGAAAGTGCTGTGCTCAATATGCCAGCAAATTTGGAAAACTCAGCAGTGGCCACAGGACTGGAAAAGGTAAGTTTTCATTCCAATCCCAAAGAAAGGCAATGCCAAAGAAAGCTCAAACTACCTCACAATTGTACTCATCTCACACGGTAGTAAAGTAATGCTGAAAATTCTCCAAGCCAGGCTTCAGCAATACATGAACTGTGAACTTCCAGATGTTCAAGCTGGTTTTAGAAAAGGCAGAGGAACCAGAGATCAAATTGCCAGCATCCACTGGATCACGGAAAAAGCAAGAGAGTTCCAGAAAAACATGTATTTCTGCTTTATTGACTATGCTAAAGCCTTTGACTGTGTGGATCACAATAAACTGTGGAAAATTCTGAAAGAGATGGGAATACCAGACCACTTGAACTGCCTCTTGAGGAACCTATATGCAGGTCAGCAAGCAATGGTTAGAACTGGACATGGCACAACAGACTGGTTCTAAATAGGAAAAGGAGTACGTCAAGGCTGTATACTGTCACCATGCTTATTTAACTTATATGCAGAGTACATCAGGAGAAATTCTGGGCTGGAAGAAACACAAGCTGGAATAAAGATTGTCGGGAGAAATATCAATCACCTCAGATATGCAGATGACACCACCCTTATGGCAGAAAGTGAAGAGGAGCTAAAAAGCCTCTTGATGAAAGTGAAAGAGGAGAGCGAAAATGTTGGCTTAAAGCTCAACATTCAGAAAACAAAGATCATGGCATCTGGTCCCATCACTTCATGGGAAATAGATGGAGAAACAGTGGAAACAGTATATGCAGATGACACCACCTTTATGGCAGAAAGTGAAGAGGAACTCAAAAGCCTCTTGATGAAAGGGAAAGAGAAGAGTGAAAAAGTTGGCTTAAAGCTCAACATTCAGAAAACTAAGATCATGGCATCCAGTTCCATCCTCATGGAAAATAGATGGGGAAACAGTGCAAACAGTGGGCTCCAAAATCACTGCAGATGGTGACTACAGCCATGAAATTAGAAGACGCTTACTCCTTAGAAGAAAAGTTATGACCAACCAAGATAGCATATTCAAAAGCAGAAACATTACTTTGCCAACTAAGGTCCATCTAGTGAAGGCTATGGTTTTTCCTGTGGTCATGTATGGATGTGAGAGTTGGACTGTGAAGAAAGCTGAGTGCTGAAAAATTGATGCTTTTAAACTGTGGTGTTGGAGAAGACTCTTGAGAGTCCCTTGGACTGCAAGGAGATCCAACCAGTCCATTCTGAAGGAGATCAGCCTTGCTGATTCTTTGGAAGGAATGATGCTAAAGCTGAAACTCCAGTACTTTGGCCACCTCATGCAAAGAGTTGACTCATTGGAAAAGACTCTGATGCTGGGAGGGATTGGGGGCAAGAGGAGAAGGGGACGACCAAGGATGAGATGGCTGGATGGCATCACTGACTCAATGGACGTGAATCTGAGTGAACTCCGAGAGTTGGTGATGGACAGGGAGGCCTGGCGTGCTGCGATTCATGGGGCTGCAAAGAGTCGGACATGACTGAGCAACTGAACTGAACTGAAGGTGAAAGTATTAGATTGGGTAAAAGGACCTGTTATTTAATGAAACAGTTTCAAAGGAAACTATTTTAAGCTCAGTCGCTAAGAAGTGAAGCTATTTTCAGTGGCTGGATAATGTGAATTGTTGATTGCTAGCCAAGTAATAGATTAAGTTTTTAGGAACACAGATGTGTCAGTAGTGAAGTAATAAGCATAATAATACTTAGCACTTTTAACTTCAAAACATTTTATAAACATATCTAACTAATCTGTACATCAGTCTCACGAGACAGATGAATATCATTTTCTTGATCATAGAACAAAGAATACTATTTGCAAATTCCAAGTCAGAGAACACAAAATCCTGGTTTTGTACCACCAGTCTCAGAAACTCAAGACTTTTAAACTATTTGCAAATCTGAGGCTCTCTCTTAAATCTCTACATGATTTAAGTTGACTTTTAAAGATTAAGTATAAGATTCCTGAAAGGTTGTATTAATATATTATAGTTAGCATTATATACTTTACATACAAATTTAATTGTTTATCATTTAGTTATATAAACCATTTCACTATATTATTCTTTCAAATTCCAGCCAAGATTATGAATGAATTATTCTTTTAATATCCTGTGCTTTACTGTATTTCTTGTTTAAATAATTATCGTTGATAATACTTAAACTTTCTCCATAGTCTTATCGCTTGTTTTTTTTTTTTTTTATGTGTGTGATGATTTTAAAATTACAAAAAGAATACAATTACACAGTAACTAATGACACTATGTAAACTACAGATGAAAGTTTTTTTCACCCTAAACTTATCACACTCATAGACCTGGGTCAGCAAGACCAGCAGCCTGGAAGGTTATATCTTCCACAACGTTCTCCTTGCTCACACTATATACATTTGGAGAGATTCCATTTATTTTCTTGTACATTTTTCATAAAAAAATGGCAACATACTTTGCTCTTTGTCACTTGCTTCTTTCACATAACTGTAAAGCTAAGCTAACTTTGCCACCTGTCATTGTTGTTGTTAAGTCACTAAGTCATGTCCAACTCTGTGATGATTATAGTATGCCAGGGTCCTCTGTCCTCCACTATTCCCCAGTGTTTTCTCACATTCATCTGTGATGAGTCAATAATGCTATCTAATTATCTCATCCTCTGCTTCCCTCTTCTCCTTTGCCCTCAGTCTTTCCCACCATCAGGGTCTAGTCCAATGAATCAGCTCTTGGCATCAAATGGCCAAGGTATTGGAGCTTCAGCTTCAGCACCAGTCCTTCCAATGAATATTCAGAGTTGATATCTTTTAGGACTGACTGATTCGATCCCCTTGCCATTACTTAACTCAATCCTCCAAGGACTAAATACTAAACTCCTTCCTGAGTTCTCCAAGGCCATGTCTGCCTCTGTCTCCTCTGGTCTCAGTGTTCATGTCTTTCTCAGCTTCATGATCTACTCTCGTCAAACTAGTCTCCTTGGAAATTACCAAGCTTGCTACCACCTCTAGGCCTTCAGGTTTTATATTTACAGTCTTCTCAGGTAACTATTTGCTTTATTATACTATTTTTAGCAAGTTAAATTATGTAATGAGGATGCATTTGGCCTCCAGAAAAACAAATAATCACATCTCTTTCTTGGCAAAACGAGACTCATTTAACCTTTTTACTGAAGAAATGGTATTAAACACCGTGAAACTTTTCAGTAGCTAGTAACATTTTTATCAAAGATGGCAAAGTCCTTGGGTTTATTCCTTCTCTTCTTAGTAGTTTTCCATAAGTGGACAGAGCCCCACAATGCAGGATGTCATTGCTACTACCCCATTTCCTAATTCTTACTTGGAGAGGCTCTTCCTGATCACCTCAACTAAAAGCTAAATACTTTGGCCACCTGATATGAAGAATTGACTGATTGGAAAAGATCTTGATGCTGGGAAAGAGTGAAGGCAAAAGAAGTCGGCAGCAGAGGATGAGATGGTTGGATGGCATCACTGACTCAATGAACTTGATGAAGGACAGGGAAACCTGGTGTGTTGCAGTCCATGGGGTCTCAAAGGGTTGGACAAGACTTAGCGACTGAAAACACTTATTTAGAATTACCCTTCATCTTACCACTTACAAAAAATGATAGATAATATTTATCAATCTATTATCTTTAGCCATGTTCTTATTGATATTGACCAATTAATTAGTATAGATACTTTTCAAACTTTGTATTTCATTTGCTGTTTTATTTCACTGACACTGATAAATTGGAGATTATTTCACACATGTATTCCTAATGTGATTTTTCTGTAAATTTTATATCCTTTGCCAAATTTTTGAAATGTTTTAGTTCAGGATTCTGTTTTCTAAAATATGAACTCTTGTCTACTATCTGGACTGGACTTTTTTAAACTTTTTGTCATGTAAAGTTGATTTATAATATGATGAAATTTTTTCTTTTGTTGCTTATGAGGTAAGGTGTTCCTCATCCCTATAGTGTATATGTAGACTCTTACCTTGTAAGTAATATTTTTAAATTAATTTCTTAAGTCATTTTTTATTTTAAATTGTACTTCGACACAGGAGTCTGTCTTTATTTTTAATTGGCACTCAGCAATATCATCGCATGAACATCACCACATGGTCAAAACCAAAATCAGATTGATTATATTCTTTGCAGCCAAAGATGGAGAAGCTCTATACAGTCAGGAAAAACAAGACCAGGAGCTGCTTGTGGCTAAGATCATGAATTCATTATTGCCAAATTCAGACTTAAATTGAAGAAAGTAGAGAAAACTACTAGATCATTCAGGTATGACCTAAATAAAATCCCTTATGAATATACAGTGAAAGTGACAAATAGATTCAAGGCATTAAATCTGATAGAGTGCCTGATGAACTATAAATAGAGGTCATGATATTGTACAGGAGGCAATGATCAAGACTATCCCCCCAAAAAAGGAATGCAAAAAGGCAAATGATTGTCTGAAGAGACCTTTCAAACAGCTGAGAAAAGAAGAGAAGCAAAAGGCAAAAAAGAAAAGGAAAGATATACTCATCTGAATGCAAAGTTCCAAAAAATTGCAAGGAGAGATAAGAAAGCCTTCCTCAGTGATCAATGCAAAGAAATAGAGGAAACAATAGAATGGAAGAACTAGAGATTTCTTCAGGAAAATTAGAGATACCAAGGGAACATTTCATGCAAAGATGGGCATGATAAAGGACATAAATGGTATGGACCTAAGAGAAGCAGAAGATATTAAGAAGAGGTAGTAAAAATACACAAAGAACCATACAAAAAGATCTCAGTGACCCAGATAATCAAGATTGTGAGATCAATCAATGAAAGCCAGACATCCTGAAGTCCAAAGTCAGGGGGACTTTAGGAAGCATCACTATGAACAAAACTACTGGAGTTGATGGAATTCCAGCTAGGGTATTTCAGGTCTTAAAAGATGATGCTCTTAAATTGCTGCACTCAATATGTCTGCAAATTTGGACAACTCAGCAGTGGCTACAGGACTGGAAAAGGTCAGTTTTCGTTCCAATCCAAAGAAAAGGAATGCCAAAGAATGTTTGAAATATCACACAACTACACACAAAGTCAGGGGGACTTTAGGAAGCATCACTATGAACAAAACTACTGGAGTTGATGGAATTCCAGCTAGGGTATTTCAGGTCTTAAAAGATGATGCTCTTAAATTGCTGCACTCAATATGTCTGCAAATTTGGACAACTCAGCAGTGGCTACAGGACTGGAAAAGGTCAGTTTTCATTCCAATCCAAAGAAAAGGAATGCCAAATAATGTTTGAAATATCACACAACTGCACTCACCTCACATGCTAGTGAAGTCAAGCTCAAAATTCTTCAAGCCAGGTTTCAACAGTACATGAACCAAGAGCTTCCAGATGTTCAAGATGGATTTAGAAAAGGCAGAGGAATCAGAGATCAAGGTGCCAACATCCGTGGGATCATTGATAAAGCAAGAGATTTCTAGAAAAACATTTACTTCTGCTTTGTTGATTATGCCAAAGCTGTTGACTATGTGGATCACAACAAACTGTGGAAAATTCTTAGAGATGGGAATACCAGACAACATTACCTGCCTTCTGAGAAATCTGTATGCAGGTCAAGAAGCAACAGTTAGAACCAGACATGAAACAATAGACTGGTTCCAAATTGGGAAAGCAGTACATCAAAGCTATATATTGTCACCTTGCTTATTTAACTTCTATGCAGAGTACATCATGAGAAATGCTGGGCTAGAAGAAGCACAAGCTGGAATCAAGATTGCCAGGAGAAATCTCAATAACCTCAGATATGCAGATGGTACCACCCTTATGGCAGAAAGTGAAGAGGGACTTAAAAGCCTCTTGATGAAAGTGAAAGAGGACAATGAAAAAGTTGGCTTAAAACTCAACGTTCAAAAACCAAAGATCACAGCATCTGGTCTCATCATTTCATGACAAATACATGGGGTAACAATGGATTGAGTGAGAGATATTATTTTTGGGGCTCCAAAATTACTGCAGATGGTGACTGCAGCCATGAAATTAAAGGATGCTTGCTCCTTAGAAGCGAAACAAAGACCCACCTAGACAGCATATTAAAAAGCAGAGACATTACTTTGCCAACACAGGTCTGTCAAGTTAAAGCTATGGTTTTTCCAGTAGTCGTGTGTGGATGTGAGAGTTGGATCATAAAAAACGCTGAGCACTGAAGAATTGATGCTTTTGAACTGTGGTGCTGAGAAAATTCTTGAAAGTCCCTTGAACTGTAAGGAGATCAAACCAGTCAATCCTAAAGTAAATCAACCCAGAATATTCACTGGAAGTACTGATACCGAAGCTGAAATTCCAATACTTCGGCCGCCTGACTCATTGAAAAAGACCCTGATGCTTGGAAAGGTTGAAGGCAGTAGGAGAAGGGGATGCCAGAGGATGAGATGTTTGGATGGCATCACCAACTTTATGGACATGAGTTTGAGCAGGCTCCGGGAGTTGATGATAGACAGGGAGGCCAGGTGTGCTGCAGTCCATGGGATTGCAAACAGGCGAACAAGGTTGAGGCACTGAACTACACTCAACTGAATACCATCACATTTACCAACTAAAACAACTTTTTATTTCATTTAATGAAATGCTACTTTTTTCATACATTTAATATACTAATATATGTTCCTATATATTAGTAATATTTCTTATATCTTACAAAGATAATATAATGATAATTTGGTTTCATTGTTTTACATAGTATTATAATATCAGGCAGTGAAAATCTCTTTCCATAGGTTTACTGACTGTTCTTGAGTATTAAATCTGTATATTGTTAAATGAAACGTTTGAAATTATGTGTTTAAATGCATCTTTTTTTTTTCTTCCTTTCTAAACCCCTGGTGATATAGCCTGAGTCCTCAGCCCAACAAAGCCTGTAAAAAAGGATCAAAGACTACATACTTTATTCAGTAAGTCTAAAATAAGGCAATAAGAATGGGAAGGAAAGAAATAGGAATAAAGAGAATGAGAGGTAATGGGAAGGGATGCATTCCCATGCTAGTTACTGATTTAAATCGATTCCAAGGAAAATAGGATAGACTGCTCCAAAAGATTTTACTGGATGCTAAGGAGTTATCACAAAAAGTTTCAAATAGAAACTCTTTCTTGGTGTAATCCATTAAGTGGGAAAATAGTTTTATTCCAAGATGATTAATTCCTCCATCTTCTCTGGTTGTCTTAACAAGTCTTTTCAGCAGCTTTTTGGCCTGCTTGATCTATTCCTCGCAGTGTGGTGTTCAGTAGCTGATGATCCATAAACCCAGGCATATATCTGTTTGGTCCTCTTATGAGTTTCTGATAAAGGAAAACCTGGTTCTCCCATCCCAATAGATGGATTCTATTATTCAGTGTATAGATGGACCACAGTGAGAAAGCTACCTGATTCAAAGTCTTTTAAAATAGACTTTACATTTCTTCTAACTATGTCTCTCTTGCATTGGTCTGAAAGCTTTATATTTATCCTTGTTGATAAACATTTTTACTAAGAAGTCACTCATTTCCTCAGTATTTACCCATTTGCTTCCACAAATCTGAAAGCAATGTATTTTTACAATTATTTCAGTCTCTTCTCTATAGACGTTTTTTATCTTACTTCTCAGTTCCATTTTTCTTTTTATCACTATGTGTGTGCGTGTGTGTGTGTGTGTGTGTGTGTGTGTGTGTGTGTGTGTGTTTAAGATTTACTTATTTGGCCCTGCTGGGTCTTAGCAGCATGCAGGATCTTTAGCTATGCTATGCAAATTCTTAGGGGCAGCATGCAGGATCTAATTCCCTGACCAGGTATTGAACCCAGGTCCCCTGCATTGGGAGCATGCAGTTGTAGCCACTAGACCACCAGGGAAGTCCCTCTTTTTAATATTATACGAGTTTGTTTGTCTCATTGTTCATGTCAAAAAGAATCAGCTTTTCAATTATTTACCTTCGACTTTTTGTTTAGTTTCATTATTAATGCTTTTATTCTAAATGTATTTTTAGTTTGGTTCTTTTACACTGAAATTATGCATGATAGTAATTTAGACATAGTCTTTTTGAAGAAAGTGACCCAAATAGAATAATATCTTAACATTTCTTTTTCTAATAAGCTTAAAACTTTTATGAGTTATCAGTCTAAAACAAT